>SJOL01010112.1:102141-116195 GCA_004794785.1 Opisthorchis felineus
AAATCTGAACAACGTTACCTCACCATAGTATGGCCCAGGTCAAATTCGAAAGTAGACATTCAACAATGGAGCAAAAGGTGGGAAAAACCGGAAATTACCAACAGAAGGTGTGAGATTTGGTGACTTCAAGTGCTGAAAAATAGATACTCTCACAACATCAAACAACAGTAAGTCTTGGTTTAGTCCGCAGCACAGCATTTTGAAAATCTGATCAGTCCGAACCGATCGGGAGAGCGTGATATCCAGAGGAAGGTAATAAGGAGAATATCATTTTGTGTGTGGAGATTATGTCCTGTAATTGAAGCCAGTCCACGCTGAAAAGCCGAGATTGGCTTCATTTACAGGACGAAATCTCCACACACAAAAAACCCAAATCTCCTCACACTACGAACGAAGAATAGTATAAACGAGCGATTCAGCTGAGTCTCCCGTGAAAACCAAATTGATCTGCAAATGAGTGTATTTGTCGAAATCAGTCCAATTTGGGTCCAAGTAGAACATAAGGTTGACGGAAACTCGGGGACTGCGCCTAGCTGATGAGCTCCAAAAAGGGTGAAACCGGTCGTGGGCTGTCGAAGATTTTTCAGCAACCTTGTGAATAGTTTCCTTTAATGAAAAGAGGAACGTGCTCCCTTTTATGGTTACTCTACCATATGAATTCGGGGGCTTGCATAACCACAATTATACTTTAACACTCGACTAGATACTACTCTCGTGTTTCATCAGTAACATGTATCGTCATAATGGTATCAAATGGTTTGGTATATCGTCTGAGTGTAATCTCCTGTTTGGTGTGTAAAACAAGAAAGCGCATCCGGCTGCGGTAGTGCGTGCATTAGAACTGGGGTCTTTAGCCCTCAGACCACTGATCAGCCGAGGGGACTGTGTGCTCCTGTCTTCGTTTTCGCATGGGAGGGTTACCCCTCATTTGGAGTCTGTGGTGCACGCATAGAAGCACATTTTTCACAGAATACCCTGAATGTTTAAGATTGTTACCTCGTTTCACAAAAATGTATGCTTCCTCCGGTCAATGTGACACACTCGTTCTCGTACTTCGTGCAGCATCTCAAAGCATTTCAGTTGAGTCAAAGCTTTAGGAAGTTGTTTAATTATATGTCCTGAACAATTTTCTTCGATTGTTGAACAATCGAGCGCGCTCGAGCGCGGGGTTAAGCACGTATTTGCAAACTAAGAGGATGTCAAACTGAGATACAAGCATAGCAGAAAATGAGCACTTATTTAAGGCATTCTTTGGATAAATGTGCTGCACGCAGCCCACCTCACGTTTAAGCAAGATCGCTGTTCTAGTTACCTAGGTACTTTTTCCTAGGTGTTTGAAACTCATTTGACAGTCAACTATTCAACTGTCCGCCTCACAATGGAAAAGATATTAGGGAGAGCAATCTGAATGTGAGCTCTTTGGCTCCTCCAACCTGCAATGTACTCGTGAGACAAATTAGCAGATGATCTTCCTGGCGCCACACCACGGCATACCCATAATCATAACCGACGGAGAAAGAAATTTCATTCATTCATCTAGCTACTGAAACATCAAAAGTAGTAGTTTTCTAAGTCTGATGGAGAAAACCTGTCATCTCACCCCTAAAGGATGGTTTAAGTAGTGTTTTTCGCAAATCTATATATATTTGTATTTCGTCCGTGGGACTCGGTTGCTCATTTGTACCGACTTTAATTGACAATTATAAAAAATCAGACCGGTATGCTGACAACCATAAAAATGCCCCCAATTCTTCACCCTTCGCTCTAATTCCTTCGTGTTTACACCGGCTACACGACTTTCAGGTGGACGCGCTTGCAGCTAAACCTATTGTGCACTAGTATCGTCCCGCAGTTCGATGTGACATTCCAGACCGAAAACGGATGTCAGCCAGAGTTGTGAGAATACCCGGACTTTTGTTCGGTTTAGACCATGCACTTCAGACGCTTGTTCACTGCTAACCGCTACACGGTAATCAGGGGAGAATGGACTTGTTGATTTGCGTCACTAAACTGCTGCAAGATGGCATTCGCGACGAAGTGCACCCAAAGTATAACACGATCAATGCATCAGCAGAATATTGTACGAATCTCATACCACAGTAATCGCAAACACGAAACACAGCGTTACTGTATACCAGGACAGAATAATACATTACGATCGGTGCCACATCAACGCCAGTAACAAAAACTTGCAGATGCCCTAGTTTTTCTGGAAACTATGAACAGGAAACGAGTCTGCATTCCATATAACCAACGAACAAACCGAATTCAAACGCGGTTGTCTAACGACGGACAGCAGTTGATTCCTTCAACGCCGACAGAAAGTGCGGGATTTGGTTGACGCCACCTGAAAAATTTCAGTTCCAAGTGGCCACCCGGGCGCATAAGCATAAGTGAAATTGAAGTGAGTAAAATAAAAGAGAGTTAAGCAAATTTCACTGGAATTATGATAGATTAAGTTGACCTTAGGTTTTTGAAAATAGGTGAACTATTGCTGTATTTCTATACACGTGTTCTCTTCAGGTTCTCCATGATTTTACAGAAATTTCCGCTTTGGGTCTAAGTTTCAGCCTCGCCAGTTTTACGTGTTCTATTTTATTTACAGTGATTTCCACGGCTTTGGCCATGAGGCATTATGGCGTGAGTTGTATTTTCCGTCTAGAAACTTCAACTGTTTCCAACTATATTTTTTCCCTTGTCTAGCTTTTTCAGTGGCACACTATATTGATCTGCTTTTCTCGACGACCTGTTTAGTTTTCTGCTGTGCCCACCAATTCCACTGTAAAGTCCCCTAGCCTTCTGCCCAATATGAACCCTGGTGCATTCGTTGCCTTTTATTTCGTAGGCACAGCTCTGGTACTATTTACCAGTGCATCAGTGCAGAACTCAGAGTGTATCCATTCCGGAACGATAATCTCATGATCCTTCGATTGAATTCGGATCTCCCTGGCTTATACGGAACAACAACAGCCCCAGTCGATTTGACGTTGGGTTGCGCCGCAATATCCTTCTTGATTGACGATTGGTCAAACTGGCTGGATATCCGCTACTTCGAAGTTTGTTCATCACTTCATTTTGGGCCATCCTCTAGTCAACTTCCCCTGTGCACAGAACTCTTACTCGGCATACTCGGCGCATATCAACTAGGGATGGGCGAACGAGTAGTTCGAAAACGTCCCAGTGTCAGTTGGCTTCTGGTACATAGTGGATCTAGTATCCCACCAAACTTTTGTGTCACACAGTCTAAGAGGGGTAGTGTACCTAAAGTTGACCCTAACTCCGTACTAAATTTGACGCAAGGGTTCAGGTCATTCAGCCGGTTGTAAAATTCACCGACCACTTATTGTCTACTCACGACAAAAATGTAGCCTACACAAAGCTAAAAAATATATTGGGTGCGGGGATTCGGGTAATGCTTTCTGTCCGAAACCCTCCATAAAGCCAAAATCGAAGATATTGGATGGTAAACTACGGAGTCAAAAACGAATTGAGTGAGAATTAGGAATGCTTTTACGCCTTCCACTGCCTCACCTATGACCAGCTGCGCCCGTCCTCAAAGCCTGGTTCCTGCTACTAGCAACTGCTTGCCTATTTCTAAAAAGTCTCTTTTCGGCACATTCGTATAGAACAAGTTGATGTCGAAGTTCACAAAAATGTCATCTGATTCCACGGAAAAATCCGCGACTTTTCGACAGAACCATGTAAATTTGCAATATACTGTATTATCTGGTAAGCGGTTTTAGAACAACCGTCAAGAATATGACTAGCTTATGTAGTGGGGAACCTATGCTGTTTAGTATTATCGATCTGGCTGTAAGGTCCTTTAGCTAGGCGTTGTTTCACCTTCGTATTTAATAACTCTTATCCATGACAACAGTGGTCTCACCCGACTTCGTTATCACCAAATTTCCTTTGTGTTTTGAAGCACTTAACGCTTTCCACTCTGTTGGTGCAATATTTGGAGCCCCTTGTTGCTGCGACTTGAGGACCGTGATCAATTGAACCGCGTCCTTTGAGTTACGTTTTTGATACAAACAATCAACACTAGAAGTTATTTCTTCAGTCGTTCTAGCTCTTTTACTTACTGTAAAATTCAAACTCTTCTCCACCAAACAATGCTCTCCTACACGTTACCATCTACTTGATCATTTCATCGTGCTACAATAAACAGTCGGTGATTTACGTTTTTCTTTGGCCTCACTGGAACACCGGTTTGTGGGAAGTGACTTTTGGAACGTACGTCCTTTGGCAGCCTTCAATTATGTCATTTCGGTTTTGACTAATTTCAAATCTGAGAAAAAGCAAGAGGTGCCTGGTTTGTGCTTGAGTCGGTATGTTTGTGGGTTGACGGTTATCGGATAAACGTTGAATGGTTTAGCAAGTCCCTTTTTAGGGATGCATTGGCCACCAGTAAAGCTAGCCTGGCTTAAGCGAGCGACATATCTGGTGGCTTAACCACTAGAGATATGGGGACTAAATTGCATTTCAACCATCCTTTATGGAATGCCCGCTGCTTGTACCGGTTCGCCTCCAACCTCGCCAATCGAATGTTCTTCCTCACTTGATAATTTGCAAACACACGATCTGTAGTTGCTTGCAATCAGTTGGAAAAGGTTTGGAACCGACTAAGCAGTCGTTTTGGGCAACGTTTCGCCTTGACATAAAAGCCCCTTCAGGCCAAACTGGTAACCCAGTCACTTGGCTTTCGTGTTCGAATGCTACTATAAACCCACCGATTGTTTGTCAAATCGTCATGAAACCTTCTTATCAGACCTTTCTACTACATTGGTCTAGTGGATAGCTCCGGCCCTTTGGGAATCACTTTTGCTTTGAGTGACCACCCCCAAGAGATATCTCCAAGCTTGGGACACCCTCTCGCGGGGTTGTGATAGCTTGATTGACAGGTGGTCCATTTAATTTAGCTGCGATCGCTGTCTGCACACCCGACTCGCCAGTTGATTCAACCATCAAAGGAAGCCTTTAAGATAAGCTAGAAAGCATGGTGAATGGGATATCTAGGCGTGGTATGCTATTATTCGCTAGTCACAGGAATGATCGTGTAGACCGACTGGAAAACTCTACACGACATACCCTTGGTGAGTGCAGCCTGGTAGAAGGATGTAAGCCTTGTCTAACTTGCTGTTTAAAGCCAGCTTCGAGCAAGGTGAACAGCACTTACTAAATTGGCTTTGCAATGACGGTCACAGTGCTTCTCAACTCTCGATAGTTTCGGTGCACTCAAGAGTCAAACTCCGTTTTGCTACCAGGAAAAAAACATCGACTCCTTAAAAGCATCAAAGTCATATCATCCATGAGCGAAAACATTAAGAACAACGACTCCAAAGTCATACCCATGCAAATGGTGGTCGATTAGCTATGCCACTGTGGAAATCGGTTTGTTCTGGCGGGTGGTAAGTGAATCGCATCTGTTTGACAAGTGCTATCTTCGAACCACCAGGCAACGATAGCAACAATAGGTTCCAGATGAAATGACACGCTTTCCAGTGCCAGCATTACAAGCACTTCTCGGTGATGTTTCCGACTTCCAAATCGTCTGATGTGAAGACACTGGCTCTTCTAGAAACGATCGTATCTCGTACTTATTGGACATGGCTACAAATAAGGAAAAAGCCTCTAATGATGGTGTCTTGATGGAGCCTTTCTGTTTACTTGCTATTGCCTCTGTTGAAAAACTGGATCACGTGAAACATTTGTGCAGCAGTATTGAGAAGTTGATTGCTCATTCTTCGGAGAAGTAGAAACAGTGGGATGAATACTCCAACCTATCGCTAAACCAGATCTGGAAACTAAAAAATCGATGTTGAGCCTTGCAGCATTACCTACAAGCCACCTAATCAAACAAAGGTTTGTTTGTTTGTCAACTGCTTTTAGGAGAGGATAGCATTCCTATTGAGGGGTAAAGATACCACCTGTCCACAATCCTTCAATATCTACACACATCATTCAGTCCAATTGGGAGGCGTAGTTTCTCCCTTTTGAATAAGACGTCTCGATTGTTCTACCAATATCTAAGAAAGCTGACGAAACGGTAAGGTTACCAAGGACTCAGGCTAGAAAGATTCTCGGAATTATGACATCCTTAAACACAAACTACTTAAGCTTATTCTCAACCTGGGAAGGGTAATTTTGTGGGCCACATATTTGGGCTAGATTTTAGCAAAACCGGTTGCTTGTTTGATTTCGGCGCTGCCTTTCACTCTATTCATCTCCAGTCGTTATCCTCTTTGTTGATCGCGCACCATCCAGACGTACTGCTTTCAACAAACCTTACTTCCTGTAAACAAAGACTAGAGTTCGAGGTCATGGCGAAGAAATCATATGATTTGACTTCATCACCAGTGTGATACGGGGTTGCCGCACATCGTCAGCATTAGTACCAACTGACAGGGTGATGCAACGTGCACTCTGTTGTGCACAAGAGCCCAAACACTTGGGCTGCAGAGCTCCAAGATACAGGTGACATTGTCCTACTTGGAGAAAATATGTCTGTAAGCCTTTCTTGATCAAACCAGTAGCTATGCAGGAATCAACCATCGACGATCAACATCGGTAAGACCAAATTTTCCCCACTCAGGCAAAAATACTCAAATGTGGGCCCTTGTATAGGAACTGATTAAAATTCACGCATCATTAAATTTCGATATTTGGATTCCACCATTTCATCTAGCTGGTCAGTTGTAGCGTCAAAGTAGGATATGTCTCCATGTGAAGACATTATGCCGAAAAAAGTCCAGCGTGGTTTTCCGCTGATTTCCTGACTACATTTGTGAAACCTGGTCACTTTCCGTACAACATATCCGTACAGCAGGGTTTGGACGATTTTTATGTAAAGCGTGACCAGATATCCATCTCGATAGTTAGAGAACGCAACTTCGGTGTGTAGGGCAAATGCTGCGGCAGCGACGGCTCCAGTGGCTGTGTCACGTTTCCCGAAAACTCTAAAGCCAGGTTTACAAATTCGTACCGGTTTTTTCGCCATGTCAGTGTGAGACCACCTTCTTGGGGAACTCTAGCAACTTGAATCTGCACCGTCAGGTTTGATTTGCAGGGGTCCAGTCTGAACCTAGTATACAGTATGCGTTGCTAGAATCAGAACTTGGGTTCGGTTCTCACGGACCTAGCCCTTGACACCTGTTTAAAGGGAAGCACGAGTGAGGACTCATCCGGTCACAGAAGCCAGTCACTATCCGATAAACAGGGAGTCCCGACAGTGAAGTAAAGAAAAGGTTTGAACTTTCCTCTTTTGATGTTTTGCCGTTTTGAATCATTTTTTCGACATGTGCAGTGAAGAACGAAATCCGTCAGACACCCAAGTCCACCTTGCAGGTGCAGGCTCATATCTAGGAGCTTCTGATGAAAATTGTACATGACGAAAGCCTCCTTCCTCACTGTCCCTAGCTTGCTAATAAAGTCAGGATTTTCTTTTACCCCACAGCATTTTACGAGGAGCTGAGATAAGGACTTTGCGATAGCCAATATATTTTAGTACAGGGAAGGAGACCGAGGTGCTGCCCACAGTTTTCTCCGGACCTGACCAACTAGTTCACCATTCCTACCACTGGCTTTGATAGAATCCACAGATTTGGTTACATTCTGCAAGCTGTTATCTAATTTCATAGTCAGACATTTGGTAACCGGATGTTATCTATGAACCAAAATACCCAATATATTATACGCGTACAGCACTACTCATAAGGTTGCTGAAAATTCTCGGACAGCCCGCGACCTGTCTCGTCCTTCTTGGGGGTCACCAAGTAGGTGCGCTCCCTGAGTTTCCGTCAACTTTATGTTCAACTTGAACCCAAATTGCACGAACTTCCATTTATACACTCATCTGCATGCTTATTTGGTTTTGACGGGAGACTCACCTGGAATCCAGTTGAATCTCTCGTTTATGATATTCCCAGTCAACCGAATATGCTGAAATTTAGGTTCAAGTTGAACATAAGGTTGGTGAAAGCTTGAGGACTGCGCCTGTATGATGAGACTCAAGAAGACTGAAACCTGTTGCGGGCTGTCGACGAATTTTCAGCAACCTTATGAGTAGTGATTTACGTCTATACAATGTATTGATATATCTCATACATCGGAGCAACTGAAACCTAAGGCAGTCTGGTGCAGCACATTTAGTTGAAAGAAAGCATCGTAAATGAAAGATTCAACTGGATTTCAGGTGTGCTTTTCGTCAAAACCTCTGATATTACTTTTGAAATAAGAAATGAAGTCTCAGTAGCTATCAAACATAGGAACTTCTGAGAGATACACAGACGATAACTTTTTCTAGCAGAGTTTGCCCTTGAAAGTATAATTTCTTTTTTCTTCGTGGTTATCCACTGCAGAATAGTGCAAATTAAACAGTAGAATAGAAATATTATCCTGAAGCATCACCTCACTCTGCTTTGTAAAAAGCAGTGCCCACTGCAGCAACACATCGGGGATCATCTTTGAATGTAGGTATTGTTCAGGTGCAATACATGAGGTTTCTGCTGGGTCATTATGTAACAGAGACGGAATGCTAAATAGTTTTTCAGAGTTGTGAGACCTTATGCCTTTAAAAACGAAGTCACTATCAAACAACCCAGATTTTCAGACACGTTAGAGATAAAGCAATAGGGTCGCAGTTTCTGGCGAAGGTGGTCCAAGCAGTCAAGCATCTAGTATAGGGTTTAGGTTGGCAAAGAAGGCTTGAAGTTACATCCTAATCCATTGTCCGCATTAAAGAAATATTAGGAGAAGCTTGTCTCTTGGTGCAATCCAATGAATATCGGTTACATTTCCTTGTGGGCGAAAGTAAGAGAACAACACAACATGGGTCAACTCCAGGAAGACAGGTTTAAGCGAATCAACATGTCACTAAGGAAGCGTGAGCGTATGACTTAACTTCACATGGGTTATGGGTTGCTTAATGAAACTATTACATCGAAACTGGTCATCTTCAAGGACGACCAATATCATGGAAAAGCGCCTTTGGGCTATACCCAAAGCCTTACTTGGAACCTACAGTAGTGGTGTATATTGTGAGGGTACCTTCAACAAACTTTCCAGTGTGCACAAGTGGGTAACCTTCATAATGTACTTGGTTGCTGATGGACGGCTGGTTGAAAGATGCAGATGTGTGACTCACTAGGCTAGTCGTACACTTGGTCGAACATACCCCGCCCAATTAATAAAGGCTATGTTAGGGATGGGACAGTGCATAACCATAAATCTGCTATTTTCGTGTGTTTCGGTTCGCTCACTTCGTTGACGAAGCGAACTTTGTGTGTAGCCGCAGCAGTCGCTTAAGCAGTCTGGTTTTCACGGGAGACTAAGCTGAATCTCTCGGTTATGGTATCTTGAAACTGCACAAAGCCTGCCTTATGTTTCAATGGGTACGATATTTAGATATCGCAGGATATTTTTACTAAGGAAACTACTCACTAGTTCGAAGAGTTTGTGGCAACCTTGTGGGCACTCACTTCACGTGTCTGAACAGTAATTTTCTTGACCTAGGTATTTGTCCTGGTTGGCTTGGAAATATGGAGGTCTGTGTATCCCGGGGTGGCCTGATTTGCGTGCAGAATCTTTGCCAACTTACAGTTTCCGAGTCGATTAGTTTACAGCTGACATTTTGGCAGTGTGAAGCACGGTTTTTTCTAACACATAGGTCTGATAAATTATCAACAACTTCATTCAGTCATCTTCGACGAACTAGTCAGTGAGGGTACAAGGAAGTAAACACTTGTTCGACATATAAGGTATATTTCGTTTTATAGAAAAAGCTAATGGAACAGAGCATGTTGTTTTAACTTCAGAGAGTTGCAATCCAGTCCATCGTGTCTTCAGCTAACTGCATTGTCCATAATATGAAAGGCAGCTGCCGGATCGATACAATGTTCAGTTACAAGTAAATGATGCAGTACGTTTGCCAGGATGTGTATAATTCGAAATATTGGTTAGAATTGTTACGTTTACTGAAAATTACATGAGTAGGCAAACGAAACTGCACAGTTTATAAACGAGGATGCGAAAAATGAGCTAACCTCCCAAATTTCAAGCATCTCCTCTGTGTTGGCCGCTTTGTGAGCCATATTTTCTGCACACACTGAAAATTCCACTTTAAACGGAAACGCTTTAATATGGTTGTAAACAAAGTGACTGTTGTCGCAATTAGAGTTCCGATGCGAAGTTTCTCTTGATGCTATGCTTAGACTTTCCAATAGTAGTGTGTTGCTGGTTACGGAATTAAACCACGTTATAGATTATCCTAATTCTTGAACGTTTCTTCCATATCATTCCACCACATACCAAGGAACCTGACTTGGAGATCACGGTTAATGAGCAGTACATAAGCAAATCTTCAGCAAATTTTTTGTCAATTTTATTTTCTAGACGTACCACACTACTCATCAGGTTGCTGAAATCCTTCGATAACCCACCACCAGTTTCTCCCTTCTTCGGGCTCACCAGGTAGATGCAGTCCACGAGTTTCCCCCAACCGGCTTCCTCCTAGGAACAAATGAACATTAGCATAGCAAATTCATGGGTGTTCGAGAGAGGAACCTTCACTCCAAAGCGGTAGCTATGGCACTTGTTGGCCGACTGAAAACTTCCCGTGAGGAATGCTTATTATAGATGGAATACTGACAACTGACGGACATTTACAAGTATGGCTCAGAACTAAACCCCTGGACTTGGACCAAACTTAACAGAGTCTGAGCAATTTTTGAACTTGGCTCCTTAAGCAGAGTTGGGATATCATCCCGCTAGTGAAACCAGTCTATACCGAAAAGCCGAGAAGGACTGCACGGCTGTTTCACCTTTACTGGGAGGCATTAGCAGCACGCGCCCTAAAAAACTCCAAGAAATTTTGAGCCCCCGACCTCCCGGCTACTGGACTGAACACTTAACCGTTCGGCGACGGATAGCCGACCACTAGTTTAAACACAAAACTTCAAGTCTACGGAGTCATACGCTGATTTGCATGGACGCAGCTGCATCTCTTGTTTATATTCTTCAACTGAATGCTCCGCACATAGACTGCTTGACACTTTATCTAGAACATTACTCAAGTTGTCGAATTAAATGGTACACCTCGTAGAGTTGGTTGAATCTCCGGTAGGAATACCGTAATTTTCAAATGGTTGTTTGCCTTCAAACAAGTTCAGATTGGTCTTGAAGAGTGAACGAAAACATTCCGAACGGTAGACCTATTTGAAGAGCCAAAAAAGGGTGAAACATGAGGTTTCGCCACCCTTAGTAGTAGCGTTATATCAAGGAACACGTTCGGACACCGTCAGTATCGTTCCAGCTGGATCGTCAGTCGGCTTTTTGTGGCATATTCAGTTGGCAAGCATAACATTCCACAGGCCTCACTGTTAAAACGATCCTCAAATGCAGTGCAAACACTACAACTCTATTTTTTCTAACTTACATATCAGAATCAATTTTCGTTTTGTAAACTGGACCAGGTAACTGTACCCTGAAACTCCATGGCGGATTGTCCACAATCCCACAGACCTCTGTCAGTCCGACAGGTACTGGTCTAGCTTTTCCTGTGAAGAATCCAGCCCGTCGTCTATCGTAGGAAATCTTCGTCGTTATCGCAAGCTGCAACACTCAGATCCAGCCAATGTCACCGTTCTTCAGGCCCAGCTTTTGATATATTAGCCCCACAAATGCCAACTGTCCGGCGCGATTTGTTAACCAATGTGCGAGGATGTCAGCTGATTGCGTATACGGCACATGTGGAAAGCCAAATAGGAGCATCACAAACTGCTGTTCTGATAAAGTGGCCATGAAAAATAGCGTCAGTAGCTCAACTCTCATGACGTCTGTCGGCAAAGTTGCAGATTATGAGTAGCTGGGGTTCGTTGCTTGCTTGTTCGTTTGTTCACCGATCCAGTCCAACTGCCAAGCTCGGCGAATAGAAGAAAAAGCAGTATGATAATGTCTCTGTGTACAACACACCTCAGTTGCCCTAACCCAGTCTGGAAAATCCACTGATCGACAATACCACCTGCATCAGCTCCAGCACCACCATCAACACCACCATCGCCAACATTATCACCAAAATCACAACCATCACCACCACAACCACAACCACAACCAGCACCACAACCAGCACCACGAGCACCACCACCAACGTCAACATCGCCGCCACCACCATCACCAGCACCAGCACCACCACCAACATCACCACCATCACCACCACCACCATAACCACAACCAGGACAAACACAACCACAACCATCACCAGCATCACCACCACAAACAACACCAGCACCACCCTCACTAACATCACTACCATCACCACAACCATCACCACCACCAGAAACAATGATAAATCAATAACGATAACAGTGGCAACCCAGCGCAACCTTCCACTCGCTGAATGACTAATTTTTCAACGCCGAATACGGAGCATAACCATACATGGACCCCAGCAAATAGACGAGGCTGTTTATGCCCTTTGTTCTTTTTGTCAAAATTGCAATGTAACAACTTTAGCAGTGTGAGATGTGTTGAAGTGACTTGTGTATGGGTCATCTCACTTCGTAATCCATACCAAAGCGAAGTTCAGTGTTTCAATACTATTCTGAAGGTCAAGATTCATTGAAAAGATACTGAGCAGTGCTTCGTCAGCGATGTGTTTCCGGCAAGCCCTGAAGGGGACTGAAATGTCACAGAATTTCATTTAGTAATGCCGATAACATCAGTTTTCTGGTTACCATCATTAGCAATGAAACCAAAAGCAGTCGTACAGTCGTACAAACACAAGATTTATTTAATTATACTTAGGACATTAAAATGCAGAGACAGGATGGTGGATGGGAAAGGAAACCGGCACTAGCGCGCCACAGGCAGCTTGGGAACCTACAACTCCACACGCTTAATCAGATGGTCTGGAGAAAAACGGACAGTATGAATGTCACTGTTAAAGATTGACCGCCATATTTTGCGACGTAGGAAGGGCTACAGGGCCAATCTTGGAAGGCGGGCCGCACCAAAGACACCCAAACTCACCCTTTCACACCCTTCTGCCAAGTTACACGTTGACCGCATCGTAGTTTGCGCCATTCTGAAGGAGGTGCGGAGAAAGCATGTATCGACCGACCATGACTTGGCATGCGCGACACATGACCGAGCCACCGAAGTTGGTGGTGCTGGGTGTTTTCCGCCTATCACATGCTGCCCATGAGTTAACCCTTTTGAAGGGAATGCAACGTTGGCTTGCTTGGTAGAAACTGTTAGAAATTCACTCTGAAGCAGCGGTAAGCATCGCTTGTTGAGATGCTGGCTTCACGCAGCTGAGCAGAAATCAATTTTCAAGCGCATCAGACCAAACACTCCTTATCCGCCATCCAACACCTAAAAGGACTCAATTCATCACATGTATCACTTGATTCAACGCGCGTTGTCATAACATAATCTGCACCGTAGCCACTCCTGATGCCAGACTTCATTTGTTATTTCAGTCATCTCGGTCGAAACGTGTAGCCTAACCGATCTGATATTGCGCTTCTTCACGTAACTGTACCAGATTGTCACCTAACTTATGTGGAGGAGAAAACATGATTACGCCAGCCACAAACAGTGTCACTTCATTGTTGCTGTAACATTGAAAATAACTTTGTGTATCGCTTTCGGAAAAGTTTGGTAACAATCGGTAAATTTATTGCTGGGCAACGTTTCGCTTTTGACACAAAAGCTTCGTCAGACCAAGTGACTAGGTTACGAGGTTGGTCGAGATTTAGGGCGGAAAGAAGAACCATTAATCTAAGTCAAGCTAAATCTCTGTTGGGTGTCGGCCGAAGGATTTTGTGTGTTAGGGTGGGTGACCAAGTGTTGGACCGATGGGGGAACCTAATTGGATTTGGGTCCAGCCTAGGGTGTAGTTCTTCTGGTTCGGTTCACTTAATGATCCCTCTTGAACTTCGTTTGCACTTTCTGTCCGTCTGTGTGGATGGGCTAGTGCTACGATAGTTGTGTAAGAGGGATTCTGTGAACTTTGGTCGGGTTGGGATTTCCACCCCCTGTTTTTGCTAATGATT
>SJOL01010112.1:125563-135599 GCA_004794785.1 Opisthorchis felineus
CCTAACGAAGGAAGAGATGAAAAACCTTTTGAGACACGCCATAATAGGGAGGTTATATATTGAGTACTGTTTGTAAGAATACAATCAGCAGTGAGCACGTTGAAGTGGGACTGAAAAGGAATCGGTGATTGATCAGGTTCGCCAAGCTTGACAAACAGATCAACAGCCACCAGGATCAATTATCAATGAATGCACCAGGGCTACCAATACTCCATCACACTACTGAAAAGAAATCAAAACTGGATTAGGTTCGGTTCCATAACGCCCGTGATACCTGACTCTGGTTTTACCAACATTCGACCAAATGCAGAGTTTTGAAGCCTGAAGCATCCCCTATCAGAAGTATGCTTATTTTTGGCAGCCATTCTACTGTGCCATGTCAAAATTGTTGTATACTCATGATTTCCGGTGTGTGTTTTTGTTGAGAAGTCAAGAACCTAATAAAACTGGTCTCCTGTGAAACTATACTTTCCGTAGAGGGAGATGGCCATATTGTCTTTCAGTTATCTGAAACCTAAGAGATGATGGTAATAAATGATGAGGCTTGGATTATGAGCGGACATGGGGTTCCAATTTCGCTACCGATGAAGTTACGAATCAGACATCAATTAGGCATCTATGCAAACCTCAGTTTCCTGTCTGAATTTTTTCGGCTAATTCATTCTCCCTATTCTAGTCAAGAAGATGTGAGCGAGGTGAGCAAAGCTTTGATAGTGCCTTCAAAGGGCCTTCACTACGTTATGGAAACTCAGTGATGGAGTCGTCTGCTTTTCGAGTCCCAGGAAACGTACTCCTCTGACTGGTTCGTGAATGTTGAGTCTGAACTTTCCTGGTTTCCATGATCATTGTGCGATACTCTTGAACCAATAACACGTGCTTGTTTCAATTGCAAGTGAACGTCGGAGTTCACGGGACCATGGATTTCAAGTGATCATTGTCGCCTTGTCACTGGGTCAAAAGCTTACAGGATAGAGGAAAGTCTAGGCAGGGAATCTTAACTGTCTTGATTCAGTAGATCACACAAACACAGTCGGATATCTGTTCTTAGTTGTGACACAACTGTCTGCAATGCGGATCACTTCTGCTAAACCATTAGTGGAACTGAACAGTAAGAACATCAAGCCTCTCGATAATTATGATAGAGGGGTCAGTTGCCAGAGCGTTCACCATGCGTCTTAGTGGTATCGATACACTCTTGAATTCCTGTACACGAGATGAAGGCAGTTGTACGGCTGAAGAAGTAATGGAGCAATTTCAGTGTGACCTTCTATCCCAACCGCGCTCGCCCATACACACTGCAATGGTAACTTAGTTACTGTTCACAATGTGGGACGCACGAGGAAGGGGGATCAGAAATTTCCCGTAAAAGTGGATTTTGTCTGGTTTTCAGCTACATAAAGCCGCATAGGCCGCCTTCAGATGGGCGTCAACAATAATCATGATAGCTGTGGAGATGTACTTTGCCACTGGTGGGCCAGATCTACATTGTGCGCCCGGACTGACTAGCTTCGTAAACTATCTCATTCGTGTTGGAAGCCGATGAGGAAGCTCTTTTCTGAGCTGGTCTTCAACAGGCATAAGTTGAACGTCATCAGGTAGCTGGAAATATTATCCGTTTATTGAGTGATCTTTAAGTGTATTCGATGTACACCCACTGTTTATGGCTAGATAACGGCAGCTCTGAATGAGATGTGGAAGCCGGCAGCCTACCTAGCAATCTAGATTGACCCGTGAAGTGAAATCTTCAGCTATTGGCTGACAGATTCGAATAAGCTATGTTTTGAACGGTAATCATGAAGTGAAATTGATAGAAACGTTCATTTTCGAAGATACATTTACATTGGAATGTAAGTGCCTTGAACGTTGGCTAGTTGTAGGAACCACTGGAAATAGGAAAAACAGAGAAATCTATAGACTTAATACACTACTCATAAGGCTGCTGAAAATTCTCCGACAGCCCACGACCGGTTTTGCACTTCGTTGGGCTCATCAGGTAGGCGCAGTCTCCGAGGTTCCGTCAGCCTTATGTTCTACTTGGACCCAAATTGGGCTGTCGAAGAATTTTCAGCAACCTTATGAGTAATGTATTACGTCCATACATGTATCGCGGTATCTCGAATATCGTACCAACTGAAACATGAGTCGGTCTGGTGCAACACATTCAGTTTCTTGAAAATATCATAGACGAGAGATTCAGCTGGGTTCCAGGTGAGTCTCTCGCAAAACCAAATTTGTTTGCAAATGAGTGTATTTCGCTAAAGAAAAATCTACTTTACAGCTGGTAGTCTAAAATTTGAACAATATAAACTGACTGTTATTCTAAAAAGAACTGACCCCAGTTGTGACATGGATTACTCCTGACCATAGCGATGGCAAATAAGTGGATAAGTAGGCGTAAATCAAAGCGGAAAATCAATAAGGTTCACCGTAGGTTAGAAGGTCATGTGTTCAAAATCCGCCTTCCGATCGACTTTTAAAATTTGATTCTTGGTGCACCTGCTGCCACCTGTTCCCGGCATCTTAGACCCATACGTATCAGCACAGGTGTTAACTCCACTCATTCCTACCTAAAACTTTGATCTGTGAAAAACCAATGACTAACACGTTTATTTTTAGCTCCATTTCTTCGTGTTATTTACCAGGTTTATGAGGTTAGCAGAAAAGGCATTGTTCACAAGTGCATATTTACCCACTGCCGGTGCACAAACCCTCTGCCAAACACCGGCTAGCCACAAGGACGATATCGTATTCCACGTAGAGTAAAAACAAACACATCGGTGGTCGATGAACGGAAGAACGGAACCAAATGCTTGGATAGCTATTTGCTAAGACAGTGTTTGGTGTTAAGCGTGATTACACATTGTATAACATTTGTTTTGATTAATGAAACTTGGCAATGAGATTGTGTCACTGTGTACGAAACAATCAGACTATCTAAAGTTCGGTCTGTCAGTTTTGTTCACTGTAGCCCGTCTACCCGAGAGTATGCGATACACATTAAATGCCTGTGTTCCTACAGGTGCAAACTAATGGTTCATTTTCGATAATAAAAAAAACGGAAATCTTGTCAACTGTCGCATGAATAACAACTATCTTGTCATCCACAATCATGCCAGGCTGAGCTGTGCGGCGTGGACGCATGGAGTAAAACTAACCAATCAGCGCCCACATTACAGAAATCGATCATCAAGAAGATCCGTTTGAAAATTGCTTGAACGAGACAGCTCGGAGGTGGATGGTATCATAAAGGAGAGATTCATCCGAATTTCATTTTACCTCGGTTCAATATGAGTACAAATTTGACACCCCGACCATGCCTAGTAAGGTGCTCGATTAAGAAATGAAATTGACGAAAATTCGAGAACTCTCTTACGCGGTAGGCTTGACAATTAGGAATCTTTTGCTAAAATTTCCCAAACCTCCTGAGCAATACAATATCAAAGAATAATAGGGTGAAATATTCTCAGGTTCTGCTCCGCTTAGTGGTTTCGCTTCCTGTGAGCTTCACTCGTTTCTTCGAGTACCCAATAAAGCCCTGCGTAAGTGGCGAGTGTGTAAATAGCCGGTTGAGATAGCCACCGCATAAACAAACTGTTGGTCATTCACTAAGATTCACAAATTAGTAATCAGTCGTCCATTTAATCCCCCAAAAACTGTCTGTCGCCATTTAGGCGTAGCTTATCGGAAAACACAGCTTAAGTGTGATTTCGAGGCATAAGCAGGCCGAAAATGCTCACTGCATTTTGGATCACATTTTGTTCCATCCTGGGTGGTTGCGGCTGTTCATTTTTTTTCCCATCCAACATGGTGCTGACTAGGCTTCCGTTGGTGTGCTCAGACCTTCCAACAACCAGGCACTGCAACCTCCTCTGCTGTCCCCTAATGGCTGCAAGAGATACTTATTTGTTTCCGATAGTTAGGTCATTGTTGTATGGTTTTCTTGTGCGGAGAGATATGCGTGACAAATGACTCATCGAAGCACTCTGACAGGAACGACGAACGTTATGGGCGTGATGGATGTTGAACTAAATAGACATGCATCTGTACGGCGGGAAGGATAGACAGACGTATAGAATCGCAAACACACATACTAAGAGAGCCTTTGAACATCTGTCCCCTTTGGGTAAGGGGGGCGAATCATCAAATGAATTTTGGCACGAGGGGATGGTGTTCTCGAATCTGTCGGAGAAATCCCTCAGTGTGGTGGTGATGATCAGTCTCTCTGGACCCACTTCGAGGAGGGCAACGATTGTTGGTTCTTCTAGTTAGGTGAATAGTTTGTTCAACTAATACCTAACGGATAATAGCACATTGTGTGTACGGATGGCGCGAATCTGTGTGCAAGCACGTGCGGACTTAGCTACACACTGTCCAGAAGTGAGTCTGACACGGTCCAGTAATTGGATGAACATGGTCACACTTTCTTCCAGCCCAACAGAAAGCGCAACTAAAAAGTCAACGATACATACTGTTGGATTGCCTCCTAATACTCGTTTATGGCCCCCTAAAGATCCCAGATTTCGGTCCTCCGGGATAAGGATTTTTCACGAAAATTTCTGAGTCTATAAGTTAGGCAGGTAACTAAATTGGACAAACTAGCTTGGAACACACACGTCAAACTTATCGTACACAATATGCAAAACTCCTTACCGTGCAGGCAGATCCTCTGTCTCACCATCTGCCATCACGATTAAAAGTCAATCAAAGCGTCGAAATGTGCATAGTTCAACTTGAATTTGAACTGATTCAAGAGGGCGTTGAACATCCTTCTGGAGAATACTGTCATTTATAGCATATGCATTAACTTGGTAAAACTGGATCCAGGTGTTTACGTTCCCTACACAGCTATCAAGTAAAACCTCGGAAACCGTCTCCGAAACTGATGTGATCCAATGATGTGAAAGGTAGGAACGGTAACTGGCTATTGCAAATCCGTTCTAAGGGGCTTTTCGGACATCAGTGGATAAACAAGCATCTGTCTCCCTGACCATGCTACCAAAAAGTGCCTGAAGAATTGGCACTCGACGGTTCGTATGTAAATGATTGCGTGATAAGTTAGTAATTCGCTGAAGCTTTTGATTCTGACCATGAATAAAGCCCTTACGTCGTATGGACAGGGTGCAGGCTGCAACAGTCGCGCGACCATCGATCTGTCGGAATTTCCAACGTCATCAGATATGGAATGTGATACAGCGGGATCAAATTTTTTTCCGTTACAGTGTAACCCTGGTCCTTATATCCGTACTTGGCTTAGCGGGCTGATAGACTGGAAAAACCGGAAAAACTATTATTTCTAACTGCGTATCCAGTTTTTTTTTCTATACCTTCGATAGCAAGAGGAAGCAGTAGCTTCCAAGAGCGACCACCTTCTCACAGTAACCACCATCTTAATAACTTTTATGGAACTTGACAAGTAAACCGGACTATTCCGCTTACACCTGTAGAGACCTAATCTCTGGAAAAACAGCTCTTATAAAAAGGTCAATACTATTGTTGGCCCACATTATTCCGTTTCCCTATAAATCGTTTATTACCTGGTATTTGAGATCATAGCACCTGAGCGTAGGGATATTGGGACAAAATCGCGCATGGTGCACAATTGTCACCAAGCTCTCTATCGATTTTCATTCAACCCTGGGTAGCCTGAAAAACTGCATTTGACGTGGGATTCGATTTAAAGCTTGACATAAGTGACGAGCTACCATCTGTTCAAAGCACAACCGATTCGCTCGACAGGCTAACGAGGGACTCTGTTAAACGTGTTGTTGGTGCATCAAGACGGTTTTGACGACAGGCGACAGTAAATTTAAGTGTTCGTTGTATTCACTTGCTTAAGAACATCATAAATAAGCTATTCAGCTGGGTTCTAGGTGAGCCTCCCGTCAAAACCTAATTGGTATGAAAATAAGTGTATTTCGCTAAAAACAGCTTTAGTTATGGGTGAAGAATAGCTAAAAGGATCATCATCAGTATTATTATCTGGTGAAAAAAACGTGTACTTGTCATACAATGGTTATAGCTGTCACCGCCTCTTTCGCCGATGAACCAGGGAGGTAGAGGTGGATAGCTAAGCGTTGGAGGTGGTAGCTGATATAGTTAGTGCGCCAATACAGGGGTGTCGGTGGGCTTTTCACTGGGGAGGGAGGGAGGGGACCTATGCATGGAAGGCAACAGCTTGGATGCACCAGCTCCACTGAGGGCGTGAGTGGACCATGTCTGACAATGTCTCTAACCATTGATGTGTCCCGTCTCGAGGTCCTCATCCAGAGAGACGGCAATGACCAGCGCAGCTGAGTTAGATAGTAAAAACTTCCATATTTCGTTGCCAAGTCCTTGTTCGATTTCCTCTGGCTGGTTTCCAACCTTCACTTGGTTGTGAGAAAGGGGCTGTTCGAGGAACTCGGTCGAATGGCATACGGAGCACGTAACAAGACCAGCGAACCAGTTGCCCACACAGTTCTTTGTCCAAAGCCCCGGATAGCTGTCATCGCCTGACAGCTATATGAAATAACCCCAACTGTAGTGTAAGCGACGCGTGGCGTTACGTATACGCATCAACAGAACACTGGGTTATGATCATTCTTCCAAAAGCACCGCTAACACGATGATATCATTTTCTTTCTCGGTTGGATATTGATATCCATGAAAACCATTCCAAGCATTGTCTTCTCTAACATCCATAAAACCGTTCACCCAACCTAGTAATCATCGACTTGCTCAAGGGAAGATGAGAACCCACGCAGTGTACAAATTAACTGAGTTCATCTACTGCTTTTTCTGAACAAAAGCCAGGTGCGGTTAGCACTGAACTGTTAAGGACAGCAGAATATTCTGGTTTCTACGCCATTGTTGGATCTTTGCTAAACATCCATAGGATAACGCAGCACCCTCACACAAAGCGTGAGGATCTGAGGTAGTGCAAAACCCACGAAGGGACAAGCCATCAGCCAATAATGTCACCAGCTTGACTCAGTTGTTCACCCCATATCGGAGTTTTCCACTCTGTACTATGGACGACAAAATCATGCTGAGGTAATTCTGTCACCAGTATCCACACTATTAGGGAGAACTGTAGTCAAGGTAACGGGGAGTAGGGGGCTCAGGACAAACAGCTTTTGATGACGCAAGTTATCGCAGTGGCACTCAGAAGATCTAAAGAGAGTCAGTCGTTTTCGAAAGGCAAATTATAGACAGTGAGGCCCAGGAGAGAGTAAAATGTTGACAACCCAATTTTTCGCCTAATAGATAAAGACTGTCATTGGGTCAAACGAAGCTTTTTTTCATTCATGATTTCCGGGGAAATGAACAGAGCAGAGATAAGAAGCGAAACCTCTTCGCATAAACTAAACCCGTTGATCGTTGCGCCGCCGGTCCCAATTCAGCGGTGGCCTTGGGAATAAAACTGTTGCCGTTTCATGCTGTCAGACTGCCATGTCTTATTGAGCGTTTGGAGGTGTAAGAATGCATGCTGCTGACCAGCACAAAGGTCACTCCATCACCCACTCTTTTCTCTTCTTTTCAATTTAAGGTTATAGGTACAATTAAATCAACTTTATAAGACAGTAGATTATCAGTGCTAACACTGGTGTTGTTGTGTCTGATTATGATGACAGCTTGATGAATCTGCCTACGTTTTCTATTCAGCCCAAGGAAGATTACTCATCAGTAGTAGTTGCTGTGACTGGTTTAGTTGTGATGTGTTTTCATTCGATTTTTCTACTGTTGACTTGATTGTGCCCTAACTCTCGTTCTGACTGATGTACCTAAGATGTTGTAGCTCTTTCCACAGGCCTATTCGTGTCAGACCACACACTCCGTCACACACGATTGAGTACCACTCACCAGTGAACTCCGTTGTTTATTCATCACAGTCACTGATATTCCCATGACCTAATTTCACACGGCCAACTGGTGACAGCAGAACAGGCAAACTTTGGTCAAGACATATTGAAATGTGATCGATCAACAGCTGACTTCACTGGTGAGTGACACTCAAACTGAAGGAAAATAGCGTTCATGCCGTACCTGGAATCGTCTGCTGAAACATGTAAATCGGAAGGATTTCTGGTTGCAGAACACATCTGATAATTAGCAGAAAATAGCAACAGTTTACTTCAAAAACCACCACTGAACTCTCACTGGCGGCGCAATGTTCAATGGGTCAGTCAATACGGAGAGGCTTGATATACGAAACTAATCACCTAGTTTTCAGGATAACCAGAAGGAAAAGGGGTCCTTAGGAACATAGGAAAAAGTAATATAGTAAGAAGAAAATAAAGCCTAAAAACATATATAATATGGTGGGCAAAAATTTTGAAACCGGAGAAAACTACATTCTTCAGGTTCTCATGTGCGTTAACACCAAACTGGTCGAATAAAATGCAAGGTTTCACATCTGCCCGTCAATGCCACAAATCACAAAAGAAGTAATCAATTCTGGTAACAACTCATCCTGTCTCATCCCAAAAATATCGTGCATGACAAAGCTTGCTGAACGTATAGAAGCCACTTCACTTATGCAGTCGTTTATCAAGGAAACAGAAACATGAGGTCTCTCAAGGACGTCGTTGAGCAGTCACAATCAACACAGAGAAAATCTGGAGGCAATCCCTCACATGTAACATCCTCTTGGTTCCTAGGTGCTGGGCAACCAGACGGGACCACAAGCGTTGAGACACTGCCAGGTTGCCCATGCATAGGAAGGAGTAGTCGAGATGTAGAGGTCCGGTTAGGCCAAACGAAAAGTCTCACTGACACAGCCAATCTTCCGATCATGCATGAGCAAAACAATCGCGCCCAACTTAAAACCCACACGAGTTGTCCATAAGGGAATGGTGAGAAAGAGTTTCTGCTTCTGTTTCTGTTTCTCCAACCACATGTGTCCCAACATTATGCGCACGCTGCATCCACGATCCTGAGTTTCCCAACCTGTCAGACATCTGTGGCTTACTGAACGCACCTGGTCTCCATTTTTGTCACTTTTTGTGGTATCTTCTCAGCGCATCCACGTACACTATGCCAAATATCGGTATACTTGCTCATTGATAGTACAGTAGCAAACCGGTTACATCCACTGGTTGACGGATGTTCGTTTGACCCAGTTCTACGCCAAAATTGTCCACCATTTGGTTTGAAACTAATCTATCCATGACTGATCGATCGGTGTGCGTTTGACTGAGGAGTCACAGAAAACGTCCAACTATCATCACTACTGCAGTTGAGCCAAGCATCTACTGATGTGATTGGAACGAAAGTCCGGGTTACAATTCGTCTACGGCATAAACAACTAAATGTGTTGTTCGTGACGTTGCTGAGCGCAGAAAACAATGGTAGTATAGGAAGGAATTCCTCTTTCTTGTGAGACTACGCTTCACATGCATCCGACGAGCCAGTGCTAAGTGGCTGGAAGGCATTGATACCAAATTAGTCCGTGTTCACTTGACAAAACCATTTGGTTTTCCAGTACGTTCGAGTCACACGAATTTCTGAACTTAACATCAGGCCGACTAGAAAATCGTCCGAGTTACTACGACCGTTGTGGTCAAATTTTTCCACACGACTGATCAGGAACTGTCCGTCTGATTAGAAATATCATTCTAATCAGAAGAGAAGAGCACGCTTTCCACAGCGAAATAAAACCAGTAAAGCTGCCCGAGATGTGCAGACCACGAATCGAAGAGCGTGCCAGATCTTCGCAGTGTATAAACTGTTGTCAGAGGGAGAGAGAGAGAGAGTGTGTGTGTGTGTGTGTGTGTGAGAGAGAGAGAGAGAGTTGGTGAACTATGTATGAAAACTGCGAAACAGATATGCTTGACTGAGATAGGCCACTATCTGCGTCAATTGTGCGTTTTCTGTACGTACCTCGTGTATTTGAACAACATTGCTGACTAAACCAAACGGACGTTATTTATCAGTTGAATTTGGCATGAGTTTGCGACTGTCGGCACATAGAAGAGCAAGCACATCGATTATTGTGCGCTGAACCGAGTTCGTACGGTTACTGGCCTGTCATTTTGTGACCTAGCAACGTGTGGTT
>SJOL01010112.1:138456-230198 GCA_004794785.1 Opisthorchis felineus
GTGTGTGTGTGTGTGTGTGTGAGAGAGAGAGAGAGAGTTGGTGAACTATGTATGAAAACTGCGAAACAGATATGCTTGACTGAGATAGGCCACTATCTGCGTCAATTGTGCGTTTTCTGTACGTACCTCGTGTATTTGAACAACATTGCTGACTAAACCAAACGGACGTTATTTATCAGTTGAATTTGGCATGAGTTTGCGACTGTCGGCACATAGAAGAGCAAGCACATCGATTATTGTGCGCTGAACCGAGTTCGTACGGTTACTGGCCTGTCATTTTGTGACCTAGCAACGTGTGGTTGTCACCGCAGTTTCCGCGTCACCGCATCTGCTTTACCGCCACATTATTCTCGTTTTGAAAACTCTTCTACGTTTTGTGTAAGGAGTGCCGGATTCTGGTACGGAAGTTTAGTACTTCCTCCTGACATGTGATTTGATTCTTCGGTTGACTTTGCCATTTTCCCTACATCATATGGGCGGTAGTCCTGCATTGTTTCCATGTTCCTCCTTTTCGACAACTCAGGACCTTCGGGGACGCGTTTAACTCACGACTTTTCTGCTACCTTTAGGTTGGTCAGGTAATCGATCGGTGTGGGTTCTGATGGTAATATCTCTTTGTAGCTGACATCTTCAACTCTAATCGCCTCGCAACATTTACGCGAACCGACAACATTGGGAGCTCATCGTCAGTGTGGACCGCACTGTATGCGCTCTGTTGCTATGATGTTACCCTGCTCAGTTTGCACAAGGCACGTGTTATTTTTCGATTGGCAAACCAAAATCATGATAAGTTTTAATGCACAACCGCCAACTCCGTCTTGTATTTCGCATGAATGTGATACTGGCTGCTAGTGCGGTGCAGATTGAGTTTTTGAAATCCTTCGTTTTTAAAGTACAGCACTGTTTTTTTAGTACAGTGGTTCGCGGAGCCCGTGTATGGTAAACTGTGAACGTGGCTAATATCCATGATTATTGTACTCAAAGTTGCCAGTACCTCAATCTCAAAGTAGTCATTGTGGAACTCTGTGTGCACGAAAGGTTCTATCGGAACTAGCCGCGTGGCCAAGTTGGCATACCTGGAAAATCGCTGGCTCTAGCGACTGTTTTCCGTCATGTGGTTGGTATACAACAGATCAAACTGGATATTCCTTTATTTGTCTGGCCATAGATGGACACAGAAATACTTCTAGGGCAATACGGATGTTGTCATGGCCACTACGGCAGGTCAAATGTATTACCTTCAACAGGCCTTACCTCAGGCCCATTCGAATCCATGACACTATCACCCTATCAGCGCATTGTGTTCGACGGAGTATTGCTCACTGTCGCTGTAATAAACTTTGAGACGCTTTGCTTTGCCGTCAGCTTTTTGGATCAGTTCCATAATAAAAGTCATGCTTGCTTCCTTCCTTGACCTTCGAGAGGCTAGTTGTATTGGCTGGTTATGTCACGTCGATCACGCAAACTAAGTTGTATTTGGAAGCGAATTTCTTGCCACCCCAAAGCTCTGAACAATCAATGAACACCTGCGTCCCAGATTGGAGAATAACTTGCTGTCGTACATTTGAATTCAGATCAACATCCTACACGATGGTAGTTATACTTATTTTTCGTAACCTGGAGACCCAGTTGCTTAGTAGCTTATGATCGGTAAGCACGATAACTTTACAGCTCAGTGTATACCTGCGGCAGGTTTCATTTTGTGTATATTTGTTTTCCGCTTGTGCTGTACTGCGACTAACGGGGTTAGATGGCCTCAACTGTTGCACAAGCGGCCCATTTGACTGTCGTCACACTGGACGAAGAGAAATTCGATTTGACGTAAGAAAGTCGTGGAGTTTCTGTTACTGCGGTCATAGTTTAGTCGAGAGCACAATTCTGTGGCTAACCTCATGAGACACTTTGTACGCCACATTCCGGTTAGGTACGACACAGAGAATCATCCATTTAACGCAATCTGGTTAGGCATGGATATAGCCTTTGCAATTTTTCGGAATCTACATTGAGACCGTCAAATTTGAACAAATTTTCACGAGAGATAATACAGGTTGAGTCCCCCTACAAGGGGATATATTTAAATTACTCACTGAGATACTTTGGATACACATTTAAATTGTTGTTAGAAATTTGTGGATCCTCGTTGCCTAATCATAGAACATGGTCAGATGTGAGCAGACTACGAATGACAATTCATATAAGGATTGATTGAATTACTTCTGAAGGGTGTCGTCGGGCGCCCTGAGCTCAAACTTTCTACCGAAGGTCGAAAAACTGATCAAAATCCCATGGGGTTTCAGAGAAGAGAGGGCCGATCGTAGCAAAGTGCGGGTACGAAGTGACGCGGAAACTGCGGTGACAACCACACGTTGCTAGGTCACAAAATGACAGGCCAGTAACCGTACGAACTCGGTTCAGCGCACAATAATCGATGTGCTTGCTCTTCTATGTGCCGACAGTCGCAAACTCATGCCAAATTCAACTGATAAATAACGTCCGTTTGGTTTAGTCAGCAATGTTGTTCAAATACACGAGGTACGTACAGAAAACGCACAATTGACGCAGATAGTGGCCTATCTCAGTCAAGCATATCTGTTTCGCAGTTTTCATACATAGTTCACCAACTCTCTCTCTCTCTCTCTCACACACACACACACACACACTCTCTCTCTCTCTCACACACACACACACACACACACACACTCTCTCTCTCCCTCTGACAACAGTTTATACACTGCGAAGATCTGGCACGCTCTTCGATTCGTGGTCTGCACATCTCGGGCAGCTTTACTGGTTTTATTTCGCTGTGGAAAGCGTGCTCTTCTCTTCTGATTAGAATGATATTTCTAATCAGACGGACAGTTCCTGATCAGTCGTGTGGAAAAATTTGACCACAACGGTCGTAGTAACTCGGACGATTTTCTAGTCGGCCTGATGTTAAGTTCAGAAATTCGTGTGACTCGAACGTACTGGAAAACCAAATGGTTTTGTCAAGTGAACACGGACTAATTTGGTATCAATGCCTTCCAGCCACTTAGCACTGGCTCGTCGGATGCATGTGAAGCGTAGTCTCACAAGAAAGAGGAATTCCTTCCTATACTACCATTGTTTTCTGCGCTCAGCAACGTCACGAACAACACATTTAGTTGTTTATGCCGTAGACGAATTGTAACCCGGACTTTCGTTCCAATCACATCAGTAGATGCTTGGCTCAACTGCAGTAGTGATGATAGTTGGACGTTTTCTGTGACTCCTCAGTCAAACGCACACCGATCGATCAGTCATGGATAGATTAGTTTCAAACCAAATGGTGGACAATTTTGGCGTAGAACTGGGTCAAACGAACATCCGTCAACCAGTGGATGTAACCGGTTTGCTACTGTACTATCAATGAGCAAGTATACCGATATTTGGCATAGTGTACGTGGATGCGCTGAGAAGATACCACAAAAAGTGACAAAAATGGAGACCAGGTGCGTTCAGTAAGCCACAGATGTCTGACAGGTTGGGAAACTCAGGATCGTGGATGCAGCGTGCGCATAATGTTGGGACACATGTGGTTGGAGAAAAAGAAACAGAAGCAGAAACTCTTTCTCACCATTCCCTTATGGACAACTCGTGTGGGTTTTAAGTTGGGCGCGATTGTTTTGCTCATGCATGATCGGAAGATTGGCTGTGTCAGTGAGACTTTTCGTTTGGCCTAACCGGACCTCTACATCTCGACTACTCCTTCCTATGCATGGGCAACCTGGCAGTGTCTCAACGCTTGTGGTCCCGTCTGGTTGCCCAGCACCTAGGAACCAAGAGGATGTTACATGTGAGGGATTGCCTCCAGATTTTCTCTGTGTTGATTGTGACTGCTCAACGACGTCCTTGAGAGACCTCATGTTTCTGTTTCCTTGATAAACGACTGCATAAGTGAAGTGGCTTCTATACGTTCAGCAAGCTTTGTCATGCACGATATTTTTGGGATGAGACAGGATGAGTTGTTACCAGAATTGATTACTTCTTTTGTGATTTGTGGCATTGACGGGCCGATGTGAAACCTTGCATTTTATTCGACCAGTTCGGTGTTAATGCGTACGAAAATCTGTAGGATTCTCTTTGATCAACCTCATCGGGTAGGTCTTCCCACTGTGTTCGGTTCAAATGCTTCACGGGTTAATTTTTTCTGGCGTGTACATATCGTAGCCATGTTTGTCGGTTTCTTAAAACGTACGCCCACCTACTTTGCGTATTTATAATGCATGGAAGTCTAGCCCATTTTGAATGCCACACAAATGTCGCAAATCGCCCTTATGGACATCAGCTGGTACTAAATTAATCGGTGGGATGAGTGACATGTGATACTCATGTGAGAAGGCCGCCTCGTCTGCTCAGCTGATCGATGATTGGTCGGTGGTTTGAGCTCATTCTGTGTGTATTTGGGTTTTCAATACTTGTTTGTAACTGTCGACAAATTTTTCCCGTATTTACCCTGTGAAGAACGCTTATACTTCCACCTTCCGAATACCTTACATTTAAACTGTTGCGTGTTACGTGACAGGTACGCCAACTCATTCTTCATTACTTGTCCTTCACTAGGTGTATTTTCACCAAAGCCATACACGGCACCGTACTGTCATTATCAAATTTATCTTTCTATGGCTATCATACATTTTTGGTATATGAAACTGGTTGCTGAACTGAAAGTAAGCACAGTGCTCAAACGCGTCGCATGATCAGGGTTAATTTTAGGCATGTTTACTAGCTGTGTTTCCTGCTGTAGTTCGGCGACTGATTCAAGACTTTCTCTCTCGCTAAGCTCACCTTGGACAAGTATCAAGATCAAGAAAGGCACGACATTCAGCCTACTACTAAGAAATGCGAATTTCTTTTACATAGGGGAAGTTGACGTTAGGCGAGCCATGAACCGGCACTTGTTCAGTGGGGTAGATATAAGGAAAATGCCGAAAGGTCAAACTTCTTGTTGTGCCCATCCCCACCCTTTACAAATGACTGCAATTGAAAACTTTACCATCCAATTCGAGCCCGGTATACCTACTGAATGCACATTCAGAAATGAACGGTATTTGCTAACAAGTCTGTTGAATCATATATTTTTATAATAGGTGTAAGTTCCAACAAGCTCTGGGGGGGGGGTGTCAAGCACTGCATCCAAACCCAAAAAGCTAAATGAGTGTGACCGAAAGTGATGAGCTCTGGTGGACCAATGAAAAAAGTGGGGACGAATGTATTCTTGAAGAAAACTACTCATAAGGCTGCTGAAAGCCCTATGAGTAGTGTTCGTTCAAAGAAATGTACTGCGATATCTCGAACGTCGTACCAAGTGAAGCATGAGGTGGCATTTGTGCAGTACATTCAGTTGAAGAATGTCACAGACGACAGATTCAGCAGGAATCCAGTTGCGCCTCTCGTTAAAACCAAATTATTTTTTGAATGAGTGCTTTTTGGGAGAGTGTGTACTCGGAAGGTCTTTTTTCTGATACATTTGATCACTCCTCCAGAACAGATTATTGTATACTCTCATCTGTGAAATATCTGTAGGTAATGGGCTGCATTTCCACGTAGTTTTTCACTGCTTTCCGTCAGCGACACTTGTGCAAGCATTGCGTCATCGACTTCGTCGGAATGATCTCACTCTCTCTAGATTTCTGATGAGCATTTATGGGTTTTTCTCCAAATGGTCAGCCAGTCAAACGGGAACAGATCTCAGAGCACGCCTACCTACTGTGTGAATTAATCAGCATTCATGCTTACTTTATGAAGATTTTGTCTGATCCCGAAAGGCCCAGTGACCCAAAGCCTTTCTTCTCCGTGAGGTCTCACCACGCTGCAGCTTGTTTCCGAAGTAAAAATTCACACGTGTGAGAGCACGACCAACTGTTTGAGGTGACTAGTTCAGGGACAGTTTAAAGCCACCGTTTATGTTTGGAAACGCGGACCAAGTCGCATTTTCTGTTGTTTAATAAAAACATACTCTTATGGTCCAGTAATTGCGTAAATTGATCTACTCGTTACTGACGACGGGGAAGCTCTAGAAAAAGTACGACCGTCCCGTCGAGTGCTCGTAGCGTTAAAGTGATGTTCCTTGATAGCAGAAGAGCTGTTGTGCTTTGCTGGTAGAGACCTGTTACAGATTTATTTTTGAGCATGCTCAGCCATTGCTGATTCACTCGTGTGAAACACATAAAATTGAAAGAGTAGAAAGCTTTCGAACCGATCATCATCAAGCGGGCCACAACACCCCGTAATTCAAGGTTTGATTGGAAGGAACGCCGTACTCAATGCAGCCGGTCCTGTCTTCATGGATTCCATTGCCGTAGTCTGTAAGCAACTACATGGGAAGAAGCTTCTGTGGACCATCCGGAAGTTGCCTCCTGTGAGGTCTGGTCTCTCTGTAGACGTGGACAAAGTTATAATACACATCCTTCAGCCAGTCTGATACACAACATCGTTGGGTTTCTGTTATCAACATCAGTATGATTGGTGGACAAACATGCAGTGGCCTGTCAGGATATATCGCCAGGCTAAGCATGATGAATGAACGAATAGTGATGCCATATCAGACGGTGAGATGCTGGTGCTTTTTATGATGGCGTCATATCTGTGATGCAAAATATCCTATCCGCCAGGGGGGGGGCGCAATCCGTTTACAATAGATGGGCAGGTGGTACAGGTGCGGTGAGAACATAATTTTATTTTTATAAATTAGGGCCCTGTTATCTCAATTTGTTTGACGGCACTTCTCGACTGAGGGAACCGTGGAAAGTCTACAAGTTTGATCATATTCATACCGGAACACTAGTGTCCGTGCTTTCGTCACTAATCGCTCATGAGTATTCGAATACCCAGCTACAGTGCAAGTCAAAGTGCGTCAAGCCTGTATGTTTGACGCTTCGCCAGATGCCCCTGTCAAGGATGAAAATTTCCTACAAAGTTTACATGAATCCTGGCAGTATGCAGTGAAGTTATGGTTTTCCGTGGCCTCGGAAATAATCCTCCAACTGTCCATATAGCGGATATTTTGGAATGCAGTATGGTGATTTGTGTTTCACATGGCCTATTCAATGTTGCCTGTTGTTCCGCCAGTCGTTTTACTCACGTTTTTAAGTCTTTAAGCTACGCTAGCGTCTGGTTCATTTGCGTGTCGCTTTTCGCCTTCGATTAACTTTCTGATTGGTTGCAACCCAGACATTTTCTGTCCTTGTCGAACTTGATTTTTTTTACAGCAATCTCCTGATGGATATGCACGAAAATTAATAACTGCCGTTTAGTTGAAATGTACCTGTTGTTCATTCTAAGCCCTTTGGGTTCTTGAGCCCGGATGTACTCGTTATCAACGAATTCAAACGAATTATCGACCAGCTTAGCTTGATAACATACATCAATAATGAGAATAGGGAGAGAACGACCTTGAAACTCGGCGCTCCATTCAAGGAAATATACGAAATCTGTTGTATCTGCTAATCTACTGCTGAACTGCTTGACTGGTTCGAACAGAAAACACCAAAACCCGCTGCATGCAAATGTGAGCGGCGCCAGACAACACGACAGCCTCTACTGTTGTGTGCGAGACCACAAAAAGCCACACAAGTACACAAAGACAGACGCGGGTGAGGTTATAAGAGTTAATAGCTGTTAAATCGTTCACAATATCCCCCCCCCCTATACACACGACTTTTTAAGCGACATCAATACGAAGTCGTTTATTCAGTCACATCTTTTTTCAATTACTTGCTGTGTTTTTGGACTGGTTACAAGTCTGAATGACCACAGTTAGGAAAGAGGCAAGTAACCACAATAGCACTGCGAAGACTACACTGGAAGACGTGGTCCTCCAGTGAATCCCTGTCCTACCCTCTAAAATTGGAAAGCTGACTTGGTGAGGATATTTAGTTATCCAGATTCAAACCCTCCCAAAATCGATCAACGTTGTGTTAAGCCGACTGACTGCACCACTGAGACAGTACGGCCAGTCAAAGTAGCGGATTGTAAATGCCGATATTACGTTTGTCTTTGTTAATTGGCAGTGAGGCGTGTGAAGGTGCACCTGTCCCGTCGTGTCTGTTGCTAACTAGCGCCGTTGCGATGCAACCTAGTATCGTGCTCCAGGTAAGGCTGAATGAACGTATGTATCAGTGATTCAAATAGTTCAGTACATTGCTCACTTGTGAAATATTGGAAAAGAACAAACATAAGATTGAACCTACCGTTTTACTATCTTCTGTGTATCGGATTAATGTGTTCATCTTTTGCATAATCACACATCTACTGATGTGGTAAAGTCATGTGTTGTTGCTTCTTTGTGAACTACTCGTAACTATCAGTTAGTAGTTTATGGTCAGGAGTGTGAACCAGTTACGTTCTGTGAACCATTATCGAAACATAATCGAAATGCTGGTGTAGGAGAGACGATGACTTGAACAATGATAAACAGGAATGCATACTGCGGATAAAAAGACGGATACTGAGAAGGGGAGAGCGAAGCTCGAACCCGTAATCTGTTATTTGCCTTATCTACCACAGATACTGAATCACTTCGCATATAGGTCCTGGTGCCTAAGTCGGACGTGCGTCATCATCTGCAGTAGTGGTTTAGCTATAAAAACATATATCCAGCAAGGTCGATGGTTTGATCATTGTATCGTGGTCTGTGTTCTCTTTTGGTTCAGCTACCATAGATACGAAATACAGTAAGTTGAAATGATAGTGTGGGTCACTATGACAGTGTGTTCACTGGAGGAGAACATCACGTTTTTGAGGGATTTTGTTGGTCGCAGAGTATTATCGATTATTTGTCATTTATTGTGAACTTGGATGGGGTGACCGTTTCCATCAAAGTTGGCCTACATCACAGTCTAAGTTCATTACTGCGGATGAGAAGGTTCAGTGTTTTCAAAGCACTGCTCTGTAATGAAACCCTGAAGAACTTAAGTCTGTTGCTAATACCAACCCTCCGACAGATCACAGCAGAATGGATTTTTTCCCCTACGGGATGTTTCCCCCCTACCACGTCCTCAAAATTCGGACGACTATAGAGTTTCATTGCAAGAACGTAAACTGGACTGAATTCTTCCCCTAACTGTCCACGTGAAAAAATGAAGTATTGCAGCCGTATTCAGGTCCATGTATTTCTTGTTACCCAAATGATGTGCCTACAAAAATGCCAGTTTGTAAAAGAACAGCTTAGACGTCCAACCGGTTGCCAGTAGAAAGAAAGTTTGGTATTGGTTCATAAACACCCCATAACTAGATAACTCAACTTAACTACACTTGGTTTCAAAGTGTTCAAGGCTTCGATACCTGATGAATGATGCTATCAATAGTTAGGGTGGGCTGAAATTATGTCAAAGAATTAGCCCGGTGACGTCGAACGATCTCTGGTATGATCTGGTACTGCCAGGCACGGTTTGTACTGGGCCGAACGGGGAAATAACTGAGCATCCCGTAGCTGTAAATCTGAGAGTGAACAGGAAGGGACAGTTCTAATAATAAAATAAAAACGAATCGTTCAGCTCTAGCACCCTTTCGGTGCTTAACTGCTATGCCACCAGAAGGGAGCACGAGCGCTGGGATAATGCCAGGCTGCCCAAGCCTAGACAGGGGATGTCGAGAGGCAGAGGTCGGGTTCGAGCCACGGACCTTCCGGTCAGTAAATTAGCGCTCTTACCACTTGAGCCATCCCGCCCCACCACCAGCATATCCAGTGGATGGCCCACAACTGACAGATCACGTCGGGTCAACTCAACATTTGAAACCCAAAATATCTGAGTGGATGGATCCAAGTACGGACGTTTTACTAACCCGAGAACGGGGACCTGGCGCATCGCGCCAGTCACAAGACGGATCCAGACACGCATGTATTACTAACCAGCTTGTTATCAGACTGGTCAGAGAAAATCACTTCCGGCTCACTTCTCCAGAACGTGCACTGTTAAGTGGATTCATTTGTGAATACATACATTAAACAAAGAAAATGCAATAGAGGACAGAATGTAGTACAGTAGGGCATAATCTGCACGAAATAAAGCGAAGTTACACGATTTAGGGGCTTGAAGCACCCAAGGCTTCTATAAATTTTGGTAGTGGTACTTCTCCGGACGATAGTGAGGGCACTCAGTGCCGTATTCACGCGGTACATTACAGCCATATAGTATGACACTAAGACGAAATGCCAGACCCCAACGAGTGTAATGAGGCAAGCAGAAATATGCTTGATTTCGATTGAAAGAAGTCATCAATAGAGATTTCATCCTGTCAGTAAGACCAACCTTTGCAGAAAAGCCGAGCAGCATTGGATGCTGTTCCGTACTTATCGGGAATGATCAGCAGTGCGCATCTCACGAAACTCAGAAAGTTGCGAACATGCGATCTTCCGGTCAGTTTTTGAGCAGTTGATGGTTCTGATAAGCACTCATTTGCGTATCAATTTGGTTTTCACGGGAGACTCAACTGAATCTCTCGTTCATATTTCCAGCTGAATGTGCTGCACGAAGGTCGCCTTATGTTTCATTTGGTACTATATTCGAGATATCGTAGCATATTTTCATGAAGGAAACTACTCACAAGGTTTCTGAAAACTCTTCGACAGTTCGGCCACGAGCGGCTGATCAACACAATGTGATTAGATCTCACTTAGACAGGACATGGCGCCACTCATCCTCCGATTCACGGAAACAGCATCACATGGCCATGTATTGACTAGCTCTTCGAGTGACGAATGAAATAACTTATGTTGGAAAAGTCTACGGAGACTGGCGTCGGTTTCATTTTATCAAAAAAAGAGAATTTTGTTCTGTTTCACGTAGGCATGGTTGAAAGAATCTCACCGGTCTTTGCTACACCAACTATCTTTTTGTTCTGAAAGCATTTAACTCTTGTTTACTGGGGTATGTAGCGCATGCCAGAGTTGCGCAAGACCTTGTAGTATGATCATCCACTTGATCGAACAGGCATGCGAAAGCAGACACTTTGTTCACGTTGCCACCAGTGGGGGACAGAATACCGACTACCCGCTGTCGAAACTCACAATGGACACAATAAATTAGGAATTTATCGATCCTTCGTGACATGAGAAAACTAGAAAACGCTACGGATGGTTCGTAAGCTCAGAACATATTCAAACCAACTCCCTAGCTTGTACAGACCGTTCTGACTAGAACGCTAATTTTGATCAGCTTTGCAGTGCACATACGTTTATGCACAGTAATCGCTTTTAGGCAACTTTTCAACAGTAAGTGGTTGTATTAGCCAGCAGCTGAGTGACCAGGGTCTTTTGCACATTGATAAATCCGGATCACACTGTTCACTCACTCACCTTTCATTCACATTTTGTGTGCTGGTTCCTCAGGTCAAGACAAACCACACATACACACACACACACACACACACACACCTGTTTAGACGTGATCATCCAGGTGTGGCTAGCATGCGCTGGCAGAGTAATGAGAATACGTTCGCTTTGCACGTAAGATAAGCGGATTAGAATTGTAGACCAGGCCGAGGATATGCACTGCTGATCAGGCGCAGTTAGAGTGAAACTGGAGTCCAGTGAAATACACTCATTTGAAAACAAATTTGGTTTTGCGAGAGACTCACCTGGAACCCAGGTGCGCCTACCTGATAAACCCCAAGAAGGGCGAAACCGGTCGCGGGCAGTCGAAGAATTTTCAGCAACCTTATGAGTGGTGTATGGAGTTCAGTGTTTTGGTGATGGTGCCGACGGGGTTTAAAAATATTTGCGTCAGATCACGAGTAGGCACAGTCAGTCCATCGAGAATTCTCCACATGCAATAACGTAACGGGCTTACATTGCCTAAAATACATCTATCTCATCTCACTTAACAACCGTATAAGTGAACAAAAAAATTAATGAGGTGCTGCCTGCATGGCGTGTACGTCCTCGTTTTTTTTTCATTTCGAGACGCAATTCGCAGAAGAATGTCATTCAGGCCTTGTCGACTTGCTTCCCAGGTGAGACAAAGGGAAAAGTGACGGTATAGATGTGAAATGAAAACGTTTGCAATTGTTTGATTGAAGTACGCGGTGCTACTGACCATCTCAAATTCTTGAAAAGCCAGAGCAGCCAGGTAAGCAGCTGTCACCAGGATCTGTAAGAATGTTGAAGATACTGGTGCGGACACGGCATGGGGATATACGTACTCCTCGCTGGTGACTCGAAGAATTGGATATTATGCTTTGTAATGAGTGTCACCACAACTAATTTGCCCCTCGCTTCTGAGTCGATCAAAGACTGCGTCCAAGAGCAATGAAATGATCAGAGTATGCCCACCGAAATAACTTGGAGACCATTAAACGCTGGTTCGTCGTGATGCATGTAATCAGTGGAGCTTAAATCTCCAAACAGCAATGATATGTTTCTACTGGACCTTAGTGTGAAAACCCATCCGAAAATTAGTTCGTGGACTTCTCATTGTCTCAAATTGACGGCTTCATTTGGTTCCGTTTTGCCCTCCTCTTCCGCCTCCGTTTTCGTCCAAACCGCTGTCATCTGGCTGGAATGTGGAAATGGACGCTGGGAACAGTTAAACCCACACTGGCTGTTTTCGGCCATTATAATCAGAATCGCCTGACCAAAGCTCGAACACAGTCCACTGATACTTCATCGGGTTTAGGGCTCAGTTTGCACGCATGTTCCCAGAAAGTCGTTCCACGTTTTATTGTATTTGAATACTGAGTTTGACATGCTTCATATTATTATGGAATAGCTCGCGTGATAAACTGATGTAGATGTTCACCTAAGACGAGTTCTTCTTCCGTGAGACCATTCAACTATAGATGCAGTGCAGGGTCGCTTCATGGCTTCCATCCAGGCGTCGTTACCTAATGTAAACGTTTTTCGATCATATATCTTCACCTGTTTCGATTTGTTTTTGGGCTCGTCACATAGACTCAGTCTCCAAATCTGGCGGTTTGTGGGACGCCATATCGCGCATATGTTGTTGGATGAATCAGTCGAGTATAAACTAATGTGAACAAGCACTACAGACAAGCTTGATTCATGATGTGAAATCGAATGCGCAGCGTGAAAAGTCATCTCAACGTTCGTTGGTTTGTTCGCTGAGCTGGGCGACTTGATTACAGCTCAGCGAACAAACCAACGACCATCTGTGCTACCTGAGCTACCGACATCCCAATGTATAGCCATCTGAATTTTGAGTTGGACCACTGTTTTCCGAATATTTCCAGGTTCCACCGAACTACTCTTGCTGTAATATCTTGTACCTCGGCGCAAGAATTTACCAGTCTCTCCTCCAGATAAGCAGACTGATATGTCGTCAAGTTAAGTCCTAGACCAAAAGTTATGCGGTTTTAAGAATCTGAACAAAAGCTACTCAGGGTAATCAACCCAGGGATGATTACTTTGAAGACTGAATAAGACTGATAAGACGATACCATGAAGCATAAGCTTCCTGTTTTTACTTTAAGACGGCCCCTAACATTGGATTTCATAGTGCAAGTGATACAGCCCGGTTGCCCAAGAGTTGGATTTGGTTGACGTATCCCACCTTGGGTCTCTGACTCAAAAGCCTGACCCACAAGGCAGCAGGAGGATGTAGGGTTTTGTTCAGGGACCTTGCCGCTTGCCTATGACTAAAAAGTCTGAACCGCGAGACAGCGATTGTTATGGGGGACCCTGCCCGGAGTCAATAACTCAATAGTCTGACCCACTTGGTTGCAGAGGGCTGGCCTGGCTAGAGGATGCATGGAGTAAGGCATTACTGTCTCACTCCTAATGCGGCTGCGCACAGCCGGCACCTCTTGAGCAGCACCGGCCATGGTCAACCTTTTGACGATCAGAGTGTGCGGTTTTTAGGGCCAATCTTTTATAACCCGTCCTTCCTGGGGCGGAAGGCAACATCGTTGCTTCGATAAATATGGGGATGATGGTCAGCTGAAGGAAGCGCCTTACTGTCTTCACACTCCTAACGCATAGGACAATACGACTTTACCTCCAGACCGCCTTGTAATACGATTTCTGGTAGTACGGGGAATCGCTCTTCTTCGTCGGACCACTCACTGTTGGCCTTCCAGGCACTTTTGGACCTTGGGGAACTGAATTTTACGCAATGTAGCCCGTAGGATCATTGCAGCACTGACGCCAGACCACCACGACAAGATGGTATCTTCAGGTGGGTCCTTTTTGTGCCTCCTTTTTTGGCCCCTTTGTTGCCCTATTTTGTGGTTGTCTCTTATGGGAAGATTACTGCAGCGTAAGATAAAGCTGACGAGATCCCAGGATGGGGTTAAAGATCTTCTTGATGTCCTTTTTTCGGGAGGATTACTCTACTGGGATGCCAATCTCGAATCGATTCAGCGGTTAGGAACATATCAGTGATTAGTGACCGCGTGGAGCTGCTGCACACTGTAAAATCTATTGACTAAGATAACGTGGGATGGACTCAGCTGCATCCCAATGAGGAGCCTACTAGGTTGCATCTCAGGACTAACAAAATTCTGTCTTTAGAATGTTAACCTTCAAGTTACCCATTCTATTCAACAATTCCTGTTTGATGCACTGCTACATCATTCCACAGAAGAAGGTTAAGGATTAAGCAGTTTTCCGTTTGACCTTGACTAAACCGAGTGCGCCTCTTTTGAAGTGCCTCCAATTCCAATAACAGTTGCACGACTAGATGCGATACATGATTACGCTCAGATTCGGACTTCCGAAACATTTCTGAAACTTCTTCCAACCTATCTTCTGAGTGACATCATTTCTGTGTTTTCCACACTGCTTACAGCCAAACGTTTGAAATTGTTTCAAACGAAAACTAGTAAGAAACCAGAATTACAGTCCATAGTCAATACTACTAACTGAGTAACCCTCATTAGTGTTGACTTCCTGGACAGCAAGATACTCGTCTCCATGAGCCTGTTTGTTGTGCCAATTTTGAAGATTTTCCGGGCTGATGTCTACGAACTAACGCTCCAAACGTGTGTACCCCAACTGATTTCTCAGTAGAAAAAAAACACGTTCGATTGGAATGAAACAGCTTGGCAGTAGTTCTAGCAGCCGAACGATGAAGAGGATTAGAATAGAACTGATCTACCAAAAACAGGTTGACATTACACTTCCTGAATGTAAGTGTTGTATACTGAGTATACCTCAGGATTCTACAGATAATATCAAAATGACTAGGATTTTTTGCTTGAGACAAGGAAGCTAACACTCATTGAGAGATGATTACTAGGCCGCAATGCTTTCTGGTCATGGATTGCTCACTGACCCACCATTGAGTGCGACCGGCGATTCAGCGGCGAATAATGTGCCAGCAAACTGTTAAAACCGACCTGACAACACAAACCTTTGTCGTACCACGAGGTAATGTAGCTTGACGCATCCTTTACTGAAAATATCGGTGCGGAAGAGGCTGGGACTCGGAGTAAATCGTAGATAGACGGGTTATCGCATGTGGTAAAGTGGCGAATAATGACGAGGTGGTTGATGTTTATCAGGCGCCTGACGGTGAAAAACACCCGGTGATGCACATGTCATCGTGCCCGAGTGATTTTCCACTCGTTGTAGCACGGATGACGCGAATCGCAACATTACCGGATGTGTACACCTTCAGTACACCCTGGTCGAACGGAATATGACAAAATAAGACTTACGCGTTGCTTAAGCAGAGCTTCCGTTCCTCATCGAGAAAAAAGGGAGGGGGAAGAGTAAAATGTAACTTCTGATTAGCAAGAAACAAGTGAAAATTGGCCTATCAAAATCACCGTATGGGTTGTTAGCTACATGTAGCAGTTTCAGTGGTGTCAACTTTCGCGTGTACCTCTGGCATATGCGGTCAGAAGCGGTTACGAAAATGGGTGTGACCATGAGGAGCTGGTTGTCAGTGTGATCATTGCAGCGGATGCATAGACCCTGGAAACAGTACTCTAACTGAGAGAATAAACTGCAAGCTATCACTATTATTAGGCTGAGGCAATGACAAAACTCGTTTCACCGTTATCCACGAGAAAGAAATAAAAGAAACTCACCTGCTGAGGCCTCACAAGTGACAGTCGCGGGAAACAAGCTTTGAAAGCAGTCGGATAAGCCGCGGCTGCAGGCTCATCTCACCGATGTGAGTGAAAACTGAAAGCCGCGCATATGCATACGCTGCCTTTCTCTTCATTTGGCCTATCAAATGCAAGGCAGTCGTGCGAGGACTTGAAGGCAGCTGGACAGAGCCAATCGGGCCGCAGATGCAGGTTGGTTGACCTTAGCTGACCTCGCCGGAACAGTACACGCCCTGAGGACGATCGAACAATGATGTCGTGCAGCGAAGCGCAGCGCAGCACGCCGCTTGTTACGCCTTTCTGCGCATGTGCACGTAGCCCTCAGCCGCCTACCCATTCGGGTACCATAGCAACGTGACCTTAGATCAGGCACATCTGGCTGTGACCATTCACACGCGCACAAAAACAAGCAAACGCAAACAAATGTACGGGTTGCACATAACGATGACGATAGAGTGTACACACAGAAAATTGAGGTGAACGTTTGGCCATCACTGTCGGCGAGAGTGATTAACCACGCTGAAACACTACCGGTTGTAACAACTAATAATCTAGTGAGAGGGAGGGTTTAAGGTCGATGACAATCGTCCTTGCTGGTGTGGGCATGACGTGAAAATGGAGCGTGATTGCGAAGGCTGTGGCACGAGTTGTGTTTATCGTAATAAAGACTTGCCTATTCTGCAGAATCCATCCCACTGATTTTCAACTGCGCCAATAATCTCTGTGCGGCTGTCATGCCCGTAAAATCAAGGATCCAACTGTGTACGACAGTCATTCTAGTCCCCTCGCTTGTGTGTGGTGGCACTAACCAAACTTTCTAGATATAGTCGAGTATATGGGTGCGTCTTTCACAAAGCAGGTAATAAAATCTAAGAAAGCCCTGACAGCGGTATTTGCCTTCGTTTTCTCACCTGCAGCCTGGTGCACCATACCCAGCCTGTAAGAGCTTGCAAATGTCTTCCGTAGCTTTAGTAAACTTTTTTTTTTTAAATGGTTAGCTTATAAACATTTACCCAATTTGTTGGCTACTATACTACTAGCTACTACTAGCTACCTATACTTCTGATCTTCCTGAATAATCTTGTTCATCCCTTAGTTTCACAAACAAAACGCGTGACCATCCCGTGATGAAGAGTACTGACGCAAGCAGGTATTATGATAAAAAAAGGTGTGCACACATATGGTTTCACTTCTGGCAAATAAAGCTATAAGGATTATAAAGGTGCCGAAAGCCTTACAATAGGTCCAAATCAAGGTTATTATCTGATTAGTTTGTCTTCTGGGAATATTGATTTTTGGGCCAAGGCAGTCTCATGGAGTTCACGTGCATTTCTGTTGACACAAAGAGGGGTCAACTAACTACTGAATAACAATCGCATCAGCAGTTTTTAATGCTATTTGGCGCATGACCTTTGAACGATTTGGTGGCACCTGGTAAATCACTCTGAAAGATTTCGGCAGATTGATGTGGTATCGACCAGATGAGTGGCGATCGCATTGGTCACGTGCTTAGCCTTTCCAGTTCACAAGCAGCTTGGTTTGTGCTCACGTATTATCTCGGATAGGCGCCGAGTCGTGCGACTCACATAATTTGCTGAGAACTGACAAACGAATGAATAAATCAACAGTGATGAGCAATCTATCCTTGAGGTTGGTGTTGAGCTAAATTTTACCCTCAAGTGGACCGCACTGAACGTTTGTTTCAAGACAGGAGTCAGACTACGGGTCAACGTTTCGAAAACCATGTCAATTCTAAAGGGAAGGCGATGTGGATGGGCTTTCCCGCGACTGATGGGCTTCCTGGGTTTCGCCATTCGAAGTTTGAAGTGTCTGTCTATGAACTATCTTAGATGTCAGTTTGCCGATCGGAGTTTTACGGATAAGCCGCAGTTACGCATCGAGAATATTGCCGATGCAGATTCTACAGCTCTATAGACCAGATATTTTATGGCATTTCTTTCATATTTCATGTTCACAAAGCCGTGGAGATAATGTAATGTCTGAACCGTGTAGATTTCCGGTATACAATCCTCCGAGGTGACTCGTCTTGACATCTCGTTATCATGAGACGTAGATGAAGTTGACAGTAGAATGTCGAATTTTCCAACCGCAGTGGATAGAGTTGATGTGACAAACGTTTACCCCGATAGCGAGGCTTTCTACTGGTATACGTATTGGCCACTTGAACAAAATTTTATATTTGATTACACATTCGTGTATCAATTTGTGACAAATTCTAGAAATGACTTTCGTGTCCCATAAGCTGATACTTTCTAGAAATCAGGCCACCCCTCTATAGAGTGCATACACCACATCAGATGCGATCCGGTGTACATTCGACCCTAAGGAAGATACCCCAAGAGGGGCGACCACATCCTTTTGTCGCGTCTACCGTATGCTGTATTGTAATAACAGACAGCTAATCCGGGTGAGTTAAAGTGGATAATGAAGATACGACGGTAGACCGAGACCGGTAGACCAGTACGCCGGCACCAGTCTTATGTGTGGGAGAACCAAAGTAGGTCTAATGTGGCAGATCATGTGCCCACCTATATAATCTCACGAGTCAAGGTTTCGCGTGCCACCGTAAGACGACGAAGAATCAGTGACGCCAGAAGCCTTGTCACAACAGGAGTCAAACTAACACCTCTGTGGTTACTACATTCACTGTGAGTACCCTTTTTGAAAATGGGCACTACTATCGATTCACCCCAATTGCCTGATGCGGTCTTTTTCCGCTGTTTCTGAAACTTGTACTGCAAAGAAACAGTCTGATTGGCACACATCTGAAGCACGCGATCTCCGTTGTCCGTACTTCTGGTGTCCAATCCAAGACGACCACCCGATCGGGCCTCAGCAGCGCTTAGGCTACCTACCTGGGCGTTCATGTCACCAGCAACCAAAACGATATCTGAGCTTTTAGTCCTCTGTAAAAAAGCACCTAGAGAATCATAGAAACTGTCTTTGGCAGACTCAGCGCTACAGTCAGTTGGGGCGTAAGCGGACACAATAAACAGGGTACAATGGACCTCGCTTCCCCCAGATTCTCTCACAAACGTTGCCAGACGAACCGCGCAGAGGCGACTAGCCACGTGTATCCAATCAAGTAGAGACGGTTCCGCTCGGTCGCTCAGTACACTACCCACCCCAGCATATCCCGTTGCAGCGGCCAGAGGTGCGCAGCCGGAACCTGAAAAAGGGCGAGGTGACAGTTAGTTCGATCACAGTACTTGCGTCCTGCATCCTTGTTTCTGACAGACAACACATATCAATACAGAGGGAATCCAACGTCCTGCTTACTTCAGTGTGTGGATGTTAAAGGCGGCAAAGTAGACAGGCTTTCTGGGTTTGAAAACAGACTTCGAATTGTTTAGGCTTCCTACTGAACTCTCTTACTGAACTCTTACTGAACCTGCAGCTGGGTGTAATGCAAGGAGAGAAAAACGGTCAGTCCTAGTGCTGGGACCTGCGGAGAGAGTATTCAAATTTGGGTGGGGTAGGGTGAAAGTGTAAGAAGGGAAGCGTCAGCAGTAGCATATGTTCGCTTACCCGCCCTTCTGTGTGCAGCAAGTAAGGCGACTCGGCTGATGGCACCACGCGACAGCCGATCTGGCATGAGAGTATTGTTAGCTGTAAATGTCGTGGTTGTACGAGGGCTGGGATACTGTCAGGGCGCCTACACCTAGACAGAAGGACGATTAGGGTCCTCAACCAAATCCTCTGGCTCAAAAGCCTAATCGCAAGGCAGCGGTGTTTGGCTGGAAATGCAAGTACATTACCATTTTTACGGAACATGTCGCCACACATGATCCAACCCCAACCTGGAGGATCATGAGACTGTGTTGATCAGACCATTGACAAACCTGGTATGAGAGACTCTGTGAGCGTCGCGCGGATACCCCCCAGTCGCCAAGGTACACAAACCGCCACACCACGGTAAGGTCCAGTCTCTTCGTGACGGATAAGCACACATACAAAATTAGAATTAGCTGAGAATTCATCCTACCGTTCAATAGACGATTTTGATCGCCCGATTGCTTATTGATAATACAGTTTCGATATGTTGTGACGTTGAATCACTTCCTACGCTCAGAACGGTAATCGGTAACCTTTTGGATCCCACTGAGGTTGTTTTCTTTTAAAGACCCACGGCAATTGATTTTCATGACTCTGGCATCACTGGCACCATCGCTGCAAAAACAATTCCGTGTTGTTTCACTGCACATAATTATTATCACATAATTATCATTCTAGATGAGTTAAATTTGTTTATCTTCACTAATTAAGTACACACTTAAAGCCGAGCGTCCGTATGTACGAAGCATAAACTTGCGCGGACGAAGAATAAAAAAACTGACGGACGAATCAAAAGTGGTATCAACGAGAAATGTTTCACTAACGAATCAGGATCTCACACGGATAACCACGATTCGCCAGATGTATCATACTAGCCAATAAGAACACCCAATATCCGGTGTAAACCAACCAAAATGGAACAGCAATTCACATCTTACACTGCTCCAACGTGGACCAATGAGTGTACGTACGGAACGAGCAAACCACAACTTACCATAAATACCAGAGGGGATGATCAGAACCAAGAATGCAAACCACTGAAAACGATGGCATCTAATGAACCATTCAAACAAGGGAAAGTCAGGCTACAGCGCAACAGACATTTAAGACAGACTATTTGGCAACCAGAGAATCCGGATCACCAATCGCTTTAGATATATGAGTCGTTGTCAGCTAAACTATATAAACCCAAGCACTTGAGGAGGATACACCCAGCCAACAGAGCATTGGTGATATCTCTTCAAATGCTTGACTTCACACTGTGCAGCAGGTTTCATATACAAGGTCCTTGAAAAGTACATAACGCAGGTGATTCTCCGGTCAGTAACCGCACACCCTAGACAATGGGCTATGTCAAACTAAACTGCAGCTTCTGAGAAAAAGTTAACCACATTCCTCGAGTTTTCATCAACAGATGACTGTTGAAAATCAAGAACACGCAACAATAGGGAAATAGACCATAAGCCATTGGGTAATGCGCATTATAGCAGACCAAACTGACATTTATTCACTCGGGCTGATGGTGACATTTTACGGAGAACAAACCGGGGAATAACACCAGTTTGGCTTACTTTTCGCCGTCCAATGGATACGAAATATCGCCGTTACAAAGGGAGCTCAGGAATTTGAGTAAACTACCCAGGTTCGCAATTTATTTTCAAATCCTGCCTGAGATAGAGACCAGCTTGATCCGTCACAAACGATGTGCCGTCTTGACGGGCTTGCCTTTTAGCTTGTCTGGTTGCGTAGTACGTTAGTATCGTTAGTAGTGACAGCCGGGCTAATCGAGCTTTTAGGTACAACACCATTTTAGAGACTTATGTGACTGAAACAGCCAGGTCTCGCGTTAGGAGGCTTTTAATCCTACCTTCTCCCTTTATACAGCGGACATTGGCTGATATAAATCGTCACCGACGGGCAGCTAATCCATTGGTCCGAAAATGGCTGGATTCATTTATTATCCAATTGTGATTGTTATCGAGTTTTGTTACAAGTAACACAATAAAAACATTTCTTTTTGTTTCTCCTATGTACTTCATATAGAGCAATATGGGTAAACTTTGTAAGTACGCGGTTAAAAGCTGCTGTCGACCTCCAAGAACGGTGCGGCTTTAACTGATCGTGTTAGGGCATGTCCATCGGAGGGAGGGGAGAGGAATTCCTAATGCCCTCCTCTACTAAGCTACTCGCTAGTAGTCTAGTCTATCCATACTCACGTTTGGTTTAACGAGTGGAAGTCGAGCCCACCCCAATAAGCAGTCCAAACGTTAACAATATCATGATAAGGACAATGAAGCTGGAGCTCTAAATTAGGCCAGTAACAGGCTTCCTGATATGAGAAAAACATGCATAAAAAGATTACCTTAGCCTCCTGTGTTTCTACTGAGGTTTCCAAGGTATACCCAACCTGCGATATGTGCAAAGAAATTACAAGGGTTATTTTAGCAAGCCACGTGTTGTTGACTGTGTTAGCAAACACTTACTACAGAACTGTAAGGCAAATAAAGGGCGATAGTCATCACCATCAACAAAGGTCTGTCAAAATTTTGGGCATGTTTCTACGTTCAATACGTACCAGAAGGGACGCAGCAACTGAAGTACTGTCGCGAAGACTGGAGCTTTGGTGGCCGTTCAGTATGTAGTCGACAGGAAAATTGCCAGGTTACTTAGGCAGCAACAACAAACAATGCAAGAGTGAACCTGAGCCAGGGACCTTCTAACATAAAGCGCCCACCCTAATAACTATTGAAAGGTTTCAAGAGCTTTAACCACAGAACCGGTTAAACAAAAAAGCTCTACGGACCAACCCACATTTCATCTCCGGCACATATGAACTTGGAAAGTTTAGTCTTCTGCCGTCCTTACCATTCGAACAAGCTGTAATGGCTTACGCTGTCTTCAGACACCAGACCTCTGTGTGGTCCATTTAATCTGAAGTAATCGAATGGTTCGCCCATTCTGTTGTGCTCCTGTGTGTTCCTTGGCCAAGATATTCGCCCGCATTTTTTGTCAGCAGTCGGCAGTAAGCTATATATGACCTTGAAAACTAACCCCCTCATTTTTCCGAGTAATTGTTTTATCAAAATTTACTCAGGCGAGTCGTATTGGTCGCTGTGGCTGGTTTGCCGTTCAGTATTCACTGACGAATGGTTGTACTGCGTAATTAAGTTAGGGGGCTTCGCAACCTGATCTGACCGTAAGCTAATCGTAGTGTAACCAGCTGACACATTTATAACCTAGTCTGGTTTTAGAATATAACCCACACAACAGACCACCAGACAAAGTTAAGACCGTGGCCGCCTACGATTCGTTAGAAAAATGCTCCATTTCCATGTGAAAGAACGAAGTTAACTTTTAAATTAGGAAGCGTGAAGCTGGAACAGAGCGGGAACAGAACCTCTCTTCAGTTATGTTGACCACATCCACAAATCGACTCGAAGAAGCCTGCAGTCGACTGTTGGTTGGCGTACTTCCAAGTAAGACTCTAATGATGCCGAAGTAATTGGAACATGTAATAAGCCCCTAAAAGATTCCACATAAACGTATTTCATTCTTTGGTTATGGTAGAAGGTGGCGTTGCACTAAAAAAACACCTCCACAAAAACGAACCGCTCACCCACACAGAATCCAGGTCAAATATCCGCATCCATTAGTAGTTAGCGGGGGACACAACTGAAGAGAAGATTGCTTACAACAAATCTTCTAATTGGCATACGAATTTCGCTTTGACAGGAATTCAGCCGAATCTCTTGTGCATAATGGTCTACTTCAAGTGAAGCGTCTTCAACAACCTTATACGTAATTTGTTACGCCCGCTTTCCCCGTGCTATTAAATCGTCGGGGATTCTATATACAATTTGGTATTGCTGTACTCCGCTCCCGAAAACTTCACTCACATGGAACCGCCTTTCTTCAGAGGAATTCATCTGGTCGGCGTAGCTCGTCTTTAGGTTGGTCGTTCCGGGCTTTTGACCACGGGACCAGGTTCCCGAAATCGGTTGACAAAGCAGAAGAAACTGACTTTGTGATTGGTCCTTGTCTAACAAGCTGTTAACTTATCCAGGCAACCCGATTATTGCTAAATAGCCAATTTTTCCTTTAGTTACTCGGACAGCCTCACAAAGCAGGTAAGAATTAGCGGGTCACGTGCTTGAAAATCAGCCTCGTGTCCGATCCCCAAGGAGTTTTCGCCTCAATTGGGGCTAATCAAGACGGCACAGGAGAGATCAGTCACCTGACCCTTAAGTTCGAGCTGAATCTAAATCAGACGTAATTTTTAAACAAACTAACAGTCGAGTAACCCAGCTTATTTGACCACTGTTGAACGGCCAGGTTGATTTTACGCTTTGGAATTTAGGAATTTTTTTCGTAGGATGTCGGGACAAAATTCTTCAGACGTCTAGAAGATAGTTCTTGCAAACTTTCACGCAAAGACAAAGATGACTGGACTTCAACTCCCGGTGTTCAAAGTAGTGGTCAAGCTGTGGCACGAACCCCCTAACAGAGTTGGTCAGTAAACTCCAAACTCTCCTGACACTGTGAAATCTAAGAGCAAGTTTGAATTACGATTGTTGTTCAAGCCTGATGCCTAAATTTCGGACATTTCGTCCACTTGGTATTTTGGCTTACTGAGGTCAGTCACATTGCATTACAACACACAGTCCATTTTCCCTGAAGAAACATTTCGGTGTCAGTCGCACCTACCGAAAATCTGAAGAAACATTTCTGTGTGTTACTACAACTTTGGAAAACTTCTCAGCAGCTGGTACACTGACGTTCAATCATAGATGTCGAGTCCCCAGAGAGAGGCAGAAGAATTCCCCTTCCAGTCGGTGTCTTCAAATTGATTAGCGTGGTGCTCACGAAACCCCACAAGTTCTTCCGTCCAAGCTGCTACGACGACTTCGTTTTGAACACTGGGCCTAGCCCGCACTATGTGCAATAACATTGGAATATTGCAACATTTGCAACCGGACAGGTCATACTCAGAGAAACATCGGTTGTTTTGCCATTGCAGGGGGTTCAGACATAGAAACACTGCAACACGGTACACTAGCTGACGATTGAATACAACAACGAAGTTTCTTACAATGCGGCTTCCATTTACGAATAACAAAGGTCTCAGAAAATTTCAGAACTCAGCTGTTTGCTGCATCTGCGTAAGCAGAAATAGCTCTCCGTTTCGTTGGCACTACCGTGGTGAACAAGCAAGCCTTCTTCCTCTTGAGTTTATTCATTGTTGTAATGTGTAGTGCATACCTGATGAGACACTACGAAATACGGAAAGTTGTGAAACATTTCGGTGTTGTATTCCATCTTCAAGTTCATTGCGGAAACGGGCTGCTTCACAAGCCAGTACATCCCTTGAGGAGAGAACGTTGGGAAAGCTGAACTGATTGTGTTTTTTTTTCCAAGTATGTAGTTACTATCATGTGACGCGATCTCTTACTCTTGGGCTGGACTGAGTGCTACACAGGACATTTGAGTAGCCTGTGCGTCCGCAATAAAAGCTGTACGATTTTTAAAGTAGAGCTTTTGCCAGAAATATGCAACTATATAATAATTTATCTTACTAAAACTAAGTAGATAATTTTAGCATAATTCTAGCGGTTTATTTTTGTTTTCTGGCTGGCATCCGACCAAATCGCTTGCAAATAACGGAATGGATGCAAACATTTACGTCCATAAATACCACACCGTCAAATCATTTCCACTAGCCCATGATTTAAATGTTCACAGTGAGGGCCGGCAACATTTGTTTGATATAAACAGCTTTTCTCTTGTGCGTAATTTTCTGTCACTACACATAATGTCATTTCCTTGTAATTGTATTGACCGGAAGGAAAGTTAACGAAAACGTTTGCTCGTCAACAGACCCTCTATGGCTAAACAACCGTCTGTGAAACTCATCGATTATTCTGTCACTTATGTAAGCAAAACGTTTTTTTATTTTACACACTGGCAGCCCACGCACTGTTTTTTTGGTGTCGGTGAACGATTCAGGAGCGAAACTGTGCCGTTTTTGACGTGCCCAAATAAGGAATCTTCTCTCTGATCAACCGTCATCTATGCCGGGTAACCTTACTCGTTTGGATAAAAATTGATGCAGTGCAGTTTTCCCTTGTCGCGTGTCACGTGACTGAGTGATACTGAATCGTTTTACGAACTAGATTGCACTGAATACAACTTCTCACGAAACGATCGATTCTACCAATAGAAAAGACCAGATCGGCGAATACCACATACACCGGTATTGGTAAGCAGTATTGAATAAATCAGTAATAAATCAGTAATAAATCAGCAGTATTGGATAAATCTAGGCTGAAGACGGAGGATGGGAGCGCGTTTAGGATTTAATCTGTGAGAAAAGTTTCGTAGATCACGGGGGAGTTAATTAACAAAGTCAGCCTAAAGTTTTGATGGTCAAGATTAGATTTTTTCAAGAAACACTTTTATCAGACACATTATTCTTGCCTTAACGATTTTCCACGCGTAAGATGCTATGTGAAAATTGGTTGTTTTTTTTGCCCCGGCAAATAAGTGCTCTTTTCTGGATCCGATATACGGAAAGACAAGCCGGAATAGGCAAGATTATTAGTCAAACTTGTGTTTCAGATTTATGATGGCCCATCACGACAAGTCAGATCACTTTACACTATATACCTATCGGCAGGCAGTATTCAACACAATCTGTAGTGGTGGTTGATTTAATTGCAACTGTGGATGATGCAAATGGCTTGAATTCCTGTTTCTTCCACACGTCGATGATAAAGTGCGGGGTAGCTGCGACTATCAGTGGCACAAAGTGCCTTGTCGGGTTTTATAACGACCTGCTTTGAATGGCATAGCAACGGTGGTGAAAGGCTCCTAGGTGGACGGCATCGGAGTCATAATAGCTTGCGCCGTACATAGACGGAAGATGCTCAATATTCTAGGGGCCATTAACATGAAGCCTTTGCCTCTGGTACTCAGTATAGGTCATTTTTACATTATTGATGATCATTTTTTACTTATCTCATAACGGCTCGAGATTGCTCAGTGGTTAAGGCCCGAACCTATTGACCAGAAGGTTCGTGGTTCGAACCCGACCTCAGCATCTTGATTGCTCCTGTCTAGGCTTGGGCAGCCTAACAGTATCTCAGCCCTCGTGCTTCCTTCGGGTGGCACAGCAGCTAAGCACCAAAAGGATGTTGCAGTTGAACTGTTTTATTTTACTCAGCTCGTAATGATAAGTTTCTTTTAACACCTCGTCCAGCTACTCTGACACTGCATATTTCCATGTCGCCTAAGGCCAAACAACATGCTCGACATGGGAAGGCTGATAGAAATCGGCGGTTTTGATCTAAAAAAAATCGTGCAATCTACGCTACGATATCCTCGAAGGAGAGTAGCGTGTAATGCACTGCTGAGCCCACGTTCTGGTAATATGAACAGAATCCTTAATTGTTCACTGGACGCCAAACAGTCAGCTACAAAATGTAGTATGCTTCTCGATCCGCAGTTCGAGGTGGGGGGGGGGAGGGCTAATAATATCAGTGCAGTGATTCACGGGGCGATCGATTCTGTCGAAGCTTATAATAAGAATACAAGGTAATGTACAAATGATCCTGAGAGCGTCATCAGGGCAAACTTAAGTTAAAAGCGTGGATAGTCAAGTGGAAATTCCCACCGTACCCATGCAATTCGGACTATGCATAGTCAACGCAAACAGTCAAATCAACCACTACGGCCATTTCACGGCTTCATGAATGGGGCAGAAAATCCTATTGGTTGCTCACAATGTCTTTAGGAAAATCCAAACTCACCATCAAGACCGGAAGCCACGGTGAAACTCCAAACTCTCCAAACGGAAAGAATCTATTCCATGGGATAAGGTTGGTTTGGTTTGCAGTTACAGTACAGTCCGTTTCTGATCGATCGACATCACAAGGAGTGACCTGATAAGGCAGACGTAACATGTTTTTCAAAATTTCCGCGCAGTGGCTAGCGATGACAGTCTAGTGATGAAGGATTGACTGGTAATAAAGTGATATTGTTTGCTATGTTGCTCAAGGCATACAGCTTAGTAGATGTCTCCCTGGCAGCCAGCTACTTACTCAACCTGTGACGAGGTCGAGACGTCGCTCCCTTGTGGCGCAAGCAGACGAGGGAGCAGACTGCCAAGCTAGCTCGCGCCGTAGGTCGATCGACATACACTAGCCGTGCATGTCGCGCGCACCCTTATCCAAATTTTAGGACAGCCGTTGCGGTGGCCAATCAGCGCGATAGAGCCTTGGTAGCCAATCGACTCGGCAACACTTCGAGACCAATCAGCTGCCAGCGCAATGGCGCGTGCCGAAAATGGGGTCTTACGTAAGTAGTGTAGTGCCGTTAACTGGGTCGGTCCCATTTGGTCATTGCACGCTCAGTAGGCCTACGGGATTAGGTTGGTACTCAAATCAATTGCCACCCTACAAAGCTGACAAACACAACAACGATGGTTCTCTTCGGCAGCAGCTGTTCAATCATCGGCTAGTTCGAGAGCCGACTTAAAGTTTTTCTTGCTTCTGGTTCGTAATAGGTCGTCCAGGTCAGTGACAAACAAATTCTCATTTTCCAGTAGGTAAAATACTGACCGATTATGATGAGAATTCCAAGAGGGATTATCCAAATCATTTGACTGCGTGGATCATATGGTACTACGAAATAGGTCGCTGGCTATGTAATCGTTGACTTGTTCTGTAATTGTTCACCTTCCTGTCTCCTGACTGAATAAGCCGGAAGCGTAACATCGCTGTGAAAAAATGATAAGTTAACATGCCAAGCATTGCATGCTATCCTTGTGAGAACTGTACCAAAATACAACTCAAGTGATCGATTATGCAGTTGATAGAAATATTCCTCATGATGTTAGTAACTGGTCAAGCAATAGACTGTGAGCATAATTTTAAGGTCTATACTGCCTTGACGGGTTCCTTTGAATGATACAGAACTATAAAACATCAAGAGTAGTTGATCAAGGCCCATCTTTCCTGCAAGATAGCAGTAGTTCCACTCAGATCATTTCCTTACAAGTGGTTCAAAATTCGCCAAGTTTGGTCAACTAAACGTGGTCCCTGGAAATCGCTTCGCACACACAGTTTACCTCAGGATTTCGTAGTGAAGATATTCAATAGGGTTTCCTTCGTTTTTATGTGAGTAGTATGGGATGACAGCCGGAAATCTGCAGACGTCTCACAACCAGTTTCGTTCTATTTTGGGCTCATCCGCTGCGTACAGTACAAACCTTCAGTGGAACAGGAATTTCAACATGCACATGACGTTTTATTTTGAACTTTGTGTATGCGGTTTTTATAAAGTACTTACATGTGTGTAATAAACCTGTTTTTAATGGTAGCAGCCCCAAAGCCGGTTGGTCTGGTTGTCTCAGTCACCCTTTGCCGTGTTTTTACTGAATTACTGTGAAAACTCAACGACAGCCACCTGAAAAACAACATATTTTATACGCAATATATTGTGTCAAATACCATCAAGTTGGAGAATCTTCCTCACAACACCGCTTTCATTCTACTTATGACACTTAAACATTCCGCGCGTTCATGATTTACGCTGCAGTCTGGTTTTGTACACCGAGACTTTTTGAAGCAATATGTTTTGTTCCCACAGGGTGCGAAATGCCTTTAGGGCCAGTACAGAGATGAGCATAGTCCTTAGTTAGCCATCATCAACACATGGTGCTTTTGCATATTCTTTGATAAGTTCTCAGGACCTGTCTCTCCTGCCCCTACCACAATCCACACTATTGAATAGCCTGTTCCCGCTCGGTATTCGAAAATGTTTTTATCCATATTAGTGTTAAGAAATATATGACTATCAAAAATTCTGGAAGTGCAACTTGAGCGATGGTAATAAAGTAAGCCTTATTCTGAAATCTAGTTTTTATTTCCTAGCGAAATCGAAAGCAGTGTGTGCGGACTAACCGTGATTCCCCGTCATGCACAAATAAAAGAGGTTATCACCCAAAAGAAACTCACTGGAAACCGTGGATGTCACATCAATTTAATCTCGGCCATGTGGATTTCTGCTCGTTCCCATAGCAGTCGAAGCCATCTGCAACAGCGCTCCAGGCGGAAGTGTTTCTCAATACTGAATATCGCACTATTCGATTCGATTATACGTGTTCTTCTGCTTGCTCAACCCCGATTGTATTTGCATTCTAGTCAGACAGCAAAGTTTTTTCTTCGTGTATTGGGAACGTGTAGAACCTCAGAGCTCATGGCAGGCACACATGGCATTCATAGTCAGATTAATGTCTTCATGTTCGGCTAAATGCTTGCTTGGTCTCACGTGGTCTAGGCAATATCGGTTACTCTTTTTGCGGTATCGTTGGTTTACCTAGAAGGATGCACAAATATGCTGCCTTCGAAATTGTTCTCCAAAACACTGATCAGAAAATTTTTACGTAGTCTAGTGTTGTCTATCTCGGCGTCTCGACCAACATCAACAACGATGACTCATGTGAAACCTCTGAAATTACTCAAATGAATTGTTGATTTACTCGTTCGAAGAGCATTACTCATCAGTGAATATTGAACGCGATCGATAGCATAAAGGTCCTATTTTGGAGCGCGACTATTTGAATCTATGATCGTCACATATATGGATTGTAGTTCACAATGAGCTAGAGATTTAAGAACCTAGTACTGTTTCGCCACATGATTCTAAAGAGTTCAGTGTGTATCAAATAAAACTGATCAAATGTTCAGTGGAAAACTAATCTAATTGATTATTTTTTTTAAGAAATTTGAACTTACTAAATTGCATGGGTAAAATTCTGCTCACAGTTTTCTGGACACTTTAGGTAGCTGTATTCACTAGTTCGGAAAACTGTAAATTCCTACTAGCATGTTGGGCAAATATTCATACGTGAAGTCTTGTCATTTCAAGCATATTTGCATAGGGACTATTCATGAGATCTTGATTTTAAATCCTTGTTGTTTAAATCCTTGTTGAGTCCAGAAGGAATAAGCCCCTATTCCATATACTTTTCAACGCACATGCCCTCCACAAAGATGGATGAGTTCGTCTATTCTCTATGTTTGTAACCTCTGGCACTCATGTCTCTAAGGCATATGTACAGTGACACCTTGTGTGAACGGAGGGGTGAGTGACAGCCTTGAAATCCCACCCAGAGTTGTCTACATTGTTTCTGTACTGCTAAGTTACCTGAGTGGGTAATGTGCTGCTAAATCCCCAGTCTACCAACTACCGCAGAGAGAGAGAACCAAGACCGAACCGCATGGGATGTGTGAACAAGTGACAAACCTTTGCACAGCGTATGCCATGTAAACCACACAGCGCGACGACCAATAGCGAACACTGGACAAGGTCACCTACTAGTTGCTGGTGTGGGACAGCTGATAGACTTCAGCACACTCAAGCCAATTGTATGAGGCGTGGGCTTAGTTGACTGCCACTGGGAGACCAACTCATGACGCGCGATCTCAGGTTATCCAAGACTAGCCGACCGACCGTTAAAAAACAAGGCTGAGCATACTCGGTCTGTTTACGCAGATGTGGTGCGTTCACTTTCATGCAAGACTACAGGTTGAAACGGATCAGACAGTCGGTGCGTCTAAAGCAAAACGTTGTTCCGTTTGGAGCCACTTTTGTGGGATGAAGACCCATGTTCATGTATGGTATACAGCTATAATAACACTTCCCCTGGAGCCACCACTCCCCTATTGATTATTCTACTGGAACGTCAAAAAAGCAATTACGCCAACTTGGTTCCCTACAGCATAGGGTTAGACAGGGAGATTGTACGGTACAAATGACAGACTATCACTAATTTCCTCCCTAAGCCAACGGAACATTTCAATGGCCAGTTGCCCATCTGCATTCATCAGGACCGTACACATAACAATAATAACCCTAGCAACAAATTTCAACATCAGTTATGACTAGGGGACATTTCCAGTTTATTCATCCTCATTTGATATCAGGCCAAATAAAATGAAAAAGACAGACTGCGAAACAGTCATTCCTGACTGTTGCAACTCTAGCGTGCACAAAGTGCCTTGGAAGCAAACGAAAGGAGTTCATAGCCACTTGTCAAAATTCAATATGATTTATTAGCACCTTAAAAGCAGAACCTTCCAAAGACAATCTACAACAGACTCGTTAAGACAATGTGATTTATTCCCGGGATAAAATGCCATAAATAGTGGAATTGTCAACCCTTTCCTGACGGAGACCACCATCTGCTGGCACCACGGATTTGATTGTTCACCAGAGTGTTAGAAATGTCTGTCCTCATTTGGTCTTATACTAGGGCTAGAAAGGCTTGTAAGACTGTTTGTCAAAATAGAAGTCACGCCTCAGGAAGGGGAAGTATTTCCGTTTTTGTTTTTGGGGGAACATCAAACGAAAATCACAAAAGCCCGTTCATCAGGACTGTGAGGAAATTCAAATCCACATTTTTTCAAAACCAGAAGTGATAAGCGTCCTCCCTACAGTAATTTGCACTGTGTGAAGTTGTGCATGTAGCTGGACTTCCCAAAAAGGTCACGTGTCACGCCTGGGAATGCAGGTTTAGGCCGTTGTTTGCGCATGAAATTTGCACTGGCCTGTTTCATTAAGCTCGCTAAAACTGACCCAATATGACCTGCCTGCGTACACCAAGGTGTCCATTTGTTTTAGCTTTCTCATCTCTTTGCAATGCGCAACAAGCGCACCATACAGGGTTCTCTTCGAACAGACTGTCACTATTCCACGCAACTGCAGGTTGTATGCCTACCCCCCCACCTCATTAACACTGAAAAAATGGACCAACACAACTAGAATTGCTGAGGCGACTGTTTAAATCGTGTCAATGGGAGGACGGATCCGTAGTTTTTCTGCTATGAACGCCGTAGATAGCACTGCATCAGGAGTATATATGGACAGGAATGTAAAAACAGCCGGTAGATATACATATATCATTTACAACTCAAGTTGGCGTGAAAGGAAGACACAAGTGAGCCCAAGCCAAATCATCCTTTTAGGGCATTACTCAGCTGAATTTGAGGCATAAAGTCACCTGATGCTTCGGTTGGCAAGATAATCTAGTTATCGCTGTACATTTTCTCCACATAACACCCTACTTATAGGGTTGCTGAGAACTCTTCTACAGCCCACCATCCACTTCGACCTTCTTGTGACTCATCAGCCAGGTGTAGTCTCCGAGTTTCCATCAACCTTACGTTTTACTCGAACACCAAAGTGTAGGTAATCGGCCAAGACAAGTTTGAGTCAAAGGGAAACTCAACTGGACCCCAACTGAATCTCTCGTTCATGATACTATTCAAGTGAATGTGGTACACACAGGCCACTTTTGTTACAGTTGATGCGTGAGATATCGAAGCACACTTTCTTGACACAACAAGGAAGATGAGAATGGTAGTGGGCTGTCGAGGGATTTTCGGCAGCCTTATAAGTAGTGTTGTACCAAGGAGATTTACTGCGATATCTCGAATAGCGGACCAAATGAAGCGTTTGCAGGACATTCTGTTGAACAAAACCGCAAAACAGTTCCAACTGATTCATTTAACACAGAATTGGATTGCAACAGAGTGCATTTTGCTAAACTGCGCACAATATAACGCACGGTTGATGGAAACTCGGAGAGTACACCAAACCGATGAGCCCCAAGACGGGCTATACTGGTGGTAGTCTATCCAGAAGTTTTCAGCAAACTTATAAGTAAAGTGTTATGTCAAGTTAGTTTCTATTCCTACACATCACTGCACTTGAAAACATGCAACACACGACGGTGCTTCAAACTATGGACAGTGTTTGTCCTACTACCGACAAACTCCAGTTTGTCAATCGTCGGTTTTATGTTGTACGAAGCTTGCCAAACAGCTGCTGTCTCGACTGTCGCAACATGGCACATTCGGTTAAGGTTGTCCCGTCACTTCGATTGCACCTGTTAAAATTTTGTGACGTTTTCCAGGGCGCAACTAATCTGTCACAGCTGGCTACTGGTGTAAGGAGTGAAACCCTTCGCTGCGGAGTTGTTTATTAGGAAACGCCAACTAAACGGTTACAGACTATTGGACAGGAAGGTTACGAGAACACACATACTACTCGCATGCCTCATCAGTAGTACCCACCGTTACACTGGTAGACATGCGGATCACCGAAATCTCTTATCATTAGTACTACCATTATTATTACTTGAGTATTCAGGTAAGAGTTTGTGCTACCCGTCTTCACTATTTCCGACAAAATAATAAATGAACTAATAATCGCAGAGCTGTAACACCTTTTCGGTGCTTAGCTGCAATGCCACCCGAAGGAAGCACGAGGGCTGAGATACTACCAGGTTGCACAAACCTAGAAGGAGCATTCGAGATGCGGAGGTTGAGTTCGAACCACGGACCTTGCGGCCAGTAAGCTCGCGCCGAGCAGTCTTGCGCTCGAGATAAGACATCAGTCGATTGAACTGTTGACTGTGTGAATGATGACGGGAACGACACCGCTGTTGGCCTCTGAGATCCCTTGCACACGAGATTCAGGCGGATGGTAGCGTGAACAGAGTTGTTAATTTTCAATTGGGATTTCGTCCTGTGGCTAAAGCCAATCTATGGGGAAAAATCGAGGAGTGTTGTACAGTTGTGTCATCCTTATTGGGGACGATCAGCAGTGTGAATCTCACGAAACTCAGGAAATTTCGAACCCGTGACCTTCCGGTCAGCGGTGGAACATTTGACCGTCTGACCATGAGCAGCTGATCAATAGCGCGATTAACTCGCACTTAGACTGGATATAGCTGTACTCATTCTTCAATCACATGTAGGTGGATTAAACCATAGGGCCATTCAAGAAAGTGGTAAAATATCCTCTCGGAGGAACGTCACTGAAATGTAGAGTGCTCCGCTTCGTGTGGCACTCAAAAACAATTAAACACCTCCAGAATTTAACGTTTTCAATGCCTTGAGGATTTTTCCTCCCTGCATCATCGGAACAATGGATAATTCTTTCGACATTCAATAAAATCAGACTTTTTCTCACCTGTGCTACACCTGCTACACCTCTTCAAACGAGAAACGTTTCCTTCTTTACGATTTTCTCCTTTATTCCTTCCTCCCTTATTCCGGTTTTATTCGTTTATCTCTGGCGACTAAATGGTTCCCCTAAAACTTTCTTCCCACACGGCGTTGCACGAAATTATCTTGTGCTAGTTGGTGAACGTTGATTCCGAATTTATCAAAATCGACCAAAATAGCTTCTGTTTTGTGACGCGACTGACATAGACCTCAAAGGATCAGATGCTTCTCTGTGTGAATAGTTTGTGAGTAGGTCGAATTATTTTTCAGAGTGTTGACTCTGGTTTTATTAACGTCTTCATTCGGGCAGCAACCGAGCAAAATCAGAGAAAATTTGATGTCGCCGAATGGCTTGACAAAGTAAACCTGTTCAATGAATGACAGTGGAGTGTGTTTAACACATAATGGTCTTTGTTTGTTAGAACGCTCACCCAAGATTACTCAAAACGAGCCTCGTTATTAGTCCTTCAACGGATCACCTTAGCTCCAAAGGGTTTTGATGTAGAGAGCCCTTTTGGAGCCCCGAAGCCGCAGCGTTCAGGCAGTAGATAGCAAGTTGTTGCTTTTTCGGCTATGTTGCAAAGTTAGGTGGTTTTAAAACTTCGGAAAAATCTCTCACACTGGTTTTTCAGAAGTAAATGAACCAAACGAAATGTTGGATCTCGTCCTTTTAGAAAGGATCATGTTGGAGTTTGATGACAGTCTGTTCAAAGATGTCTTGAGGCTATCTGCGGGGGATAAGGCTTGGAACTTTGAAATAGTGACCTCTATAGTAGAAGTTGTATTAGCAAGGCTAAATTTCACAGCGTAAATGATTTCTACATGTTGGGAAGTTGTCCTTGTGCAGCTCAGAGCTGTTGTAAAATCATCATCTTTCTGCACAACAGTTAATTGGGTTTTCAAAATGTGGAAACTATGCTGCCCTATTCTTGGGAAGCATTTTACACCCCGTGGGGCGAACACGCTTGGGATTTCTCTGTGTTCTCGAAAGCTCTTCGGGATCACTCTCTTCGGAGGTAGAAGCGTATTTTAAAAAGAATCTGTGCTAGCCAAATAGATGACGGACAACAGCTTCTTTGCGACTTTTGTGTCATCATACAAGCAACAAGTTGGACTGCGTCGAAATTCGTTCGGCGCAACAAATCCCAGTCCTATGTTGAGAGTTTGAAACACGCTTCCGAGGATTGTGAATACCTTGCGGGTTCTCCACATGATGACGACACAGTGTGGTGTATTTTGTCAGCTGTATATTACCTCGCTGGTGCCGGGATACTCATCTGTCGTGTGCTTAAACTGTAACGAACTATCTTATTTTGTTTTCCTAACCATAGCAACGGTCCTCTCTTGAGCTCGGCAAGTTTACTTCTGGTTAGGGCAAAATAGTAGTGTTTCTTCCCGGTTCGGTTAGACCTGTAAGACTCCTACAGCGACGTGCAGGGATAATGCACAGCCCTTATGTTCTCTGCGTGGAACAGATTGATTCTCAGGTTGCTTACTGCGTGAATGGAGTCAATAGAGTCCACTTTCTACAATGCAACGTTTATAACATGAGTCATTATTTTGGTGAAACATACTAATATTACGAACTAATTTCCTGCGATCCATTTAAATACAAACTGAATTCCTTGTTTACAATAAGGTTGACGGAAACTCTGGGACTGCACCCACTTGATGAGCTCCAAGAGCTGCGAAACCGGTGGTCAGTTTTCGAAAAGTTTTTAGCAGGCTAGTGATTATGTCTAGAAAACACTGTATTGCGATACCTCAAATATCGCACCAACCGAAACACAAGGTGACGTATTGGAGCAGATTCAGTTGATTGAGAACATAATAAACGAGCGATTCAGCTGGAATTCAGTTGGGTCTCCTGTGAGAACCAAATTTTCCTAATTTCATGCAATTTGGGTTCAAGTGAAACACAAAGTTGACGGAAACTCGGGAACTGTGCCTACTTGATTAGCTCGAAGCAGAAGGGCGAAACCGGTCGTGGACTCTCGAAAAGCCTACAGTATGCTTATGAGTGGTGTTTTCCGTTGAGAATATATACTGCGATATCTGAACTATCGTTCTAGCTGAAATACGGGGCTGCCTTTGTGTGGCAGACTCTGTGGGGATTCAATTGTCTTCCGAAGAAACCAAATTACTTTACGAGTGGATGTGTTTTGCCAATTGCCTGAAATTTGGTGCCCAAGTAGAACGTAAAGTTGACAGCAACTCGGAAAGAGCGAAACCGACTGCCGATGAGTTTTCAGGAACCTAATGTGTAGTGTGTTCCGACGGGAAATTATTGTCCCGGTGTGTTTTCGTTCATCCTCATCGTCATCATTATCGTCGACAGTATAACATCAGTATTCAAACACTGACGCTTCGCTGTCGTAATTATTTCTTCGTTCTCTCTTCATTTTGATGTGTTTTCTCATCAATCTACGTAGCTATCACATGCAGAAAACTTCATGAATAGAATTTAGAGTTCTGGATAGGTCGACGGAAATTTTTATTTATTTACTATTGAACTGTATTGTTTAGTTGAGTGTACTTATCCAGCACACCTAACCCAAACTGATCCACCACAGTCGAACAGAATTGGATACCCTGTTCAAGTCTTGCCTTGATGGCCCAAGCGTTCCCGGAGTATGGAACCGTTGGTCTACTTGATCAATGCGATGGATTTGGCGGCGAGATTTCATACCGTGTGCGATGTGTACAGACGCGCTGTCATGCTCGAAATTGGGTGAGCCTTCAAACATACAAGATCAAACTACTGGTTTGCTTGTAAATTCATCTCCACGGAGCAGCTGTTCTGTGGTCGGATTCTTGAATCCCACTCGGTTAAGTTTGATCCGGTCAGTAGTACGATGTGCCACATGAACTATCCAGTTTGAATATCCCAGTATAACAAAACACGTTTCTTCCCTTTCAAAGTCCCAAGTGATATGGACTGTCACCCGATTACCAAATGTAAGATGTGTTCTTAGTCAGGAAACCTCTCTTATCTTCGTGTGAGCCTTACCAAAGAAAGGTTGAGGTGAAATTATTCGCTTATACTTTGTGTCCTCCATCAGCTACTACCATCTACGACGACTGTTTTCGCTAGGCAACCACACACTATCCTTGTAATATGTTTCACAGTTCACCAACCGGACCATAACTGGGAGTGATTTTGCATTAAACGTTTAGGTACATCTTACCTCAAGGGGAATTACCGAATGCGGACATCCACAAAGGCATTCAGTTTCGATCAATCTGTACATTGGTCATTCTGTAAGGGTTTCACTGTTAATTTTGCACTTCTCTGACTTCCAGCCTATCTGAACTTTTTACTTGATCAAATGTTGGCTTCGCCAAACTGGGTTGGCGAAGAGCTTTCAGAAACCTTATGAGTAGTGAGTTGCATCCAGAAAATGTATTGTGATAGCTCGAAGATAGTAACGGCTGAAGCATGAGGCGACACTGCATAGCACATTCAGTTGAAGAAGGCCGTTATAAGCGTGTGAATCAGCCGGACTCAGTTGAGTCCCCCGTCAAAACCAAATTAGTATACAAATGAAGGTGTTTGTTGAAATATGTCCAATTTGGGTTCAAGTAGAACATAAGGCTCACGGAAACTCGGGTACTGCGTCTAAATGATTAGTCCGAAGCAGAAGGGTGAAGCAGGCCGTGGGGTTTATAGGTGACTTCACGAACCTTGTGAGTAGTTTGGCACGCCTACATTTTGCGTCGTTCATCTTTTCGCTCTTCACAATATACTCACATGGAGCATCCGTGAAGGCTTTCAAACAAGTTGTTGACTTCCGTCTTGGATAACCTTATTCTGAATGCGGTCCTTCCGGGTTGTATTTGATCAAACTCCTAAAACACATTTCGTGGTCAAATGGGCCACTCAGAAGAACCCACACTGGGAGTAAAATGTGTGCCAGATTTTAGCACATCACCTGAAGCGTCGCAATCGACGCATTTGTACATCATAATATGTGGTAGAAAGAGGAACGATTGAGTGGATATTTTGAGCCCGCCTGTGCTCGCCAGAGAAAGAAGAGGTTGAATAACAGTGACGTGACATTTTGCACCATAGCACATTAGGACAGGCTAACAAATTGTGTGGAGTTTGTACTCTTTAGTTCAAAAGTACCATTTGTTTTATGATTGGTCTCTCATTGGCTGCCAACTCAGACTGGAGTGAAAAATTTCTAGTGACGTGCTTATTTGAAAACGGACTACTTTGAGAGACCCGATAACGTCCACTTAAGTAGAGTAATTTCGAACATGTGCTCGTCAACAATGTGGCGAAGTAGGTAGAAAAAATCATGTAAAGGAAGCATATGAAATTGAAATCTTCCGAGAATGTGGAACTGCCATCTTCAGAGAAAACACGTGCAAGTTACATTGAGGAAAGCAGTCTTGCCCGGCCCAAGACTAGTTCTAACCCAAAAGCTTTTCGGCATTAATTCGAGTAGACCCGATCGAATTTTCATTCCCTATGTTATTCGGGGCTGTTTTTTCTGATGTTTTTGGATACCGATTAATCATTTCCTGAGAAGCATTCGTAATACTGATCAAAATTGCAGTAATCCCCTGATATCATCCTGTCTGACAGCGAAGGACACTGCTGGTCAACTGCTACACAAGAGCGGTACTATGATTCTTGGTCTTTCGGAGTAGATTGTTTTCAATAACCGGACGACGTCTCAATTGAAAAATTTCCAAATCTCTTCCTACTATCAACAAACCACGAGTAGGTCAGGAGGAAGAATAATTCACACAGAGGAACCTCTCATTTGAGAAGCTGCCAATCGAAGAACCAGTTAGTATGTAACCAGGTGATGTGAAATCCATCGTGAAACTATTAGGGATGCCTGCTCAAGTGCCAACTGATCACGCTATCGATCGGCCAAAGTCTTCGACTACTATTCGACAGATCACGGATTCGAATCCCCCAGGTGATTCGCTGGACGTACACTGTTGATGACTGCTAGTAAGAATGGAACAGGCATACAGTACTCCCCGGTTTTTCGTCATGGATCCACTCTAGTAGTTAGGCATTACATGTCTCTTCGGATCAATCTGGGTGAAAGTAACGAAAATTTGGGCTGAGAATTCACCAGGGATCACTGGTTTGCGCGACTACCCAGCGGGATTTACCCAGGATGAAAACATGATAGAAACAATGTATTCAAAAGAAGCTCTGTAGTGAAAAGAAGCAGAGCGGGACAGGTGAGGGGACCCAGGACTAGCATACCACCTATATCCGGGGTACCTAAACCCCCAACTATCAGTGAAGCAATTTGGATAGAATCTCACAACATGTCCACTGGTGAATCGGTTAAACGCCAAATCTCTCAGTGTCTCCGGTCAGACACAAGTAGGACCACATGGACTCAACCCTGAGGAACGAACGACACCCATGACACCCAAACGTTCCGCGATATCCTTTATTCCTGTCCGCCATCCTCAATTAGGCACGGGAAGCAGCGCTATTTTTGGTAGGCGGTAACTGGGCATGTGTCATACATGCCCCAGACAACCCAGATTGCAGTGCCCGATTCCCTGTTTGAGTGAGGTACACCTGGCCTTGCCAAAAGCCCGTCTGCTGACGGGCTGAATCCTGATTCCGAGTCTGCTGCTCGAATTCAGCTATAGTTGGTGAAAAACCTGAAGATGTCCCAGATTTTCCGTTTGCAGTGGCGAAGTCTCACAGTTGCAAGCGTCCTTTGATATGATACGAAACATGAATTGTACAAAAGTCCTCGCCACGATGGCTACACTCCCATAAAAGCTTTCCACTTCAATAATACACATTCAAGTACCCCTCATGCGAGATGAAGATCACTTTCCCGGCTATTAAGTTTTCAAACTAGCACTGTTCTTTCAGATAACAAAATAATGGAAAAGCTGACCACCATTAGGGGCGGCGTGTTGTCCTGAAATCTGGGAAACCCATCGTGTGTTACGTGAAAACTACGGTGTCTGATTTTCAAACGGAATGCTGTCCGTCTTGACAAACTGCGTGATCACATGAGCTACCACATTTAAACACAACTGTCCGTCCTATTCCTTCCCTAGGAATAAAAAATACCTATCAACTAGGTGTATCACTGGACCGAAACTCACTGTCTGGATGTCCTAAACGTAGAAGAATCGCTTTCCTACTGCATGTTGTCTAGACAGAAACCTCAGTCAATGACATTCCATCTGATGCACCCCAATGGAGACAAAAGCATCCAAGGTCCTAAACGAGCTATTTTTCTACGAAAGGAAGAAACAGCTTTTGATAAAAACCGGCAGCGCAAAGCAATCTGTTTAAAGGGTTCGAAGGAATTTGCCGAAAGAGCATTGGTTCTGGTGCAACCTGCCTGCATAAAGCTTTCACATAAATTATGACGAGAGCCTCGAAGCAACAGGGCGAGTTGAAATTACTACTTGGAAGGAAAGGAACACTTGGATTGCGAACCCTATTTTCCAAGAGCAAACCAGCTGTGCTAGTTTACCCGAATGAACTTGAATCGATTGGGCTGGTCAGTCTTTTTTTCGGGACTATGAATATCTACCGAACTCTAGTGAGGACACTTTTGTGAATGTTTAGAATGTTTTGTTCATACGCAGGTCAATATGCTTGCTATCTTGGACTACTGAGGCCGAAAAGCTCGTATGAACGGCGGTAACATAGAAATTCTTGAACATCGCTATCAGGTTTACATGAACGGTTCTCCTAGGAGCATTAAGACGTTCAGCAAAGTGATTTCGTTGCTGTTCATACTGCAAGTTGATTTAGAAACTATGAAGAAGCATAGCATCTGGGCTGAAACATATCACAATAGGGTGGAGAAGAGATCAGGTTTCCCTAAACCAGAACAATGATTCGACGTACACAGACATCCGGCTAAAACAAACCAATGTGACTCGGTGTATATCGGTCGAATATGGCCATTACAGTGCACGTAAAAAGACTATGAATCTTGAATCCCTTTTCGGAACAAGTACACTAATATTCCTCAATGTAGTGCTACTCGCACCAAAGGGTATGTCCTCCGTTTATCACAAGTTCGCAGGTGTCTCTCGGACCTGAACAAAAGGGACCTTCTTCCGATAGGTTTTTCTGATCTCCCCCCCCCCCAAAAAAAAAAAATGGATGCTTTGTCTTGACGTGACAGAGAGTTACGCAGGTTACGAGTACCGACAACCTGCCCGCAACTACTGAATGGGAATAAGGAAACCATGACAGATAAGAGCACAGAAAATAAAAATACCTGTCACAATTCATTAGAGATTTCATCTTGTCAGTGAAGCTTATCCATGCTGAAAAGCCGAGAAGCACTGTATAACTGCTTGGTCCTTATTGGGAGTCATCAGCAGTGCGCATCTCAGAGAGTTTCAAACCCGAGACCTTTCAGTCAGTGTTTGAAGACCTCACCGTTTGGGCACGAGAGGGTTGTCAGCAGTGTGATTAGCTCTCACTTAGACAGAATATAGCGCCACTCATCTCTCAATCACGGAAACCATATCACCTGGTCATGTATTGACTGGCATCCTCGAGTGACGACTTATCAGAAGGGAGTTTCACACATCCAGTGAAACTGTGATTCCTGTCACAATGATAAAAAAGACGGAAGTCAAAGGTATCACATTGCTCAAGATAGCTCAGTAGTTAAAGCTTGAAACTTCTGACCGGAAAGTTCGTAGTTCAAACCCGGTCTCAGCATTTCGACTGCTCCTGTCTAGGTTTGGGCAATTGGCAATATCTCAACCCTCGTGCTTCCTGCGGGTGGCATGGCAGCTAGGCGCCAGAAGTGTGTTACAGCTGAATGACTGCCACTATTGTTGTTCTGAAAGCATCCCAAGACAACATCTTGAATGAATTTGACCAGCGAAATGCAATCATGGCGTTTTCCTTTCTACTTGGTGACCACCTCAGTTTCCCTGGTGCTGTGATGGCTGTGGTGATCATCAACAGATTGTCGCCGAAACTTCAAAGAAGGCCTTATTTGGGAAACCACATAAGAGATCATGCTTGCGTAGGAATTACACCAGCCCTCTTGTGAGCCGATCGATTCGATGCATTGCGGGTAGTTACTAATAGAGAGGATGCATCAACCGTGGATCTGCTTAGGTGACCATTTGCAATGGATAGGGCGAAGAAAAAGAGGGCTTTACACGGGAACCTATTCAAGTAGTTTCTCGGACTTTGTGCCAAATATATGGGTATTTCTAGACATCCAGCAAAAAACTTTGACACAAGCTTCCAGTACTGTTTGGGGAACCGGTTGAACGCTCTCAGTTTATTGGATCTCAACAAAATTCTGAGGCACCTGTCTATCGTTCTAAGCTTAGAAGCATCATAAACGAGAGATTCAGCTGGGTTCCAGGTGAGTTTCTCGCAAAACCAAATGTGTTTGCAAATGGGTGTATTTCGCTAATTTCGTGCAATTTGCTTTCATGGTTGACGGAAACTAGGGGGCTGTGCCTACCTGCTGAGCCGCAAGAAGGACGAAACCGGTCGTGGGCTGTCGAAGAGTTTTCAGCAACCTTATGAGTAGTGTATTACGTCTGGACTGACCTGTACATTGGTACAGTAAAGTTTCTGATGTACACAATGAATTCCATCAATGACAGATGTTGGAATAGCGAATTACTCCAAGAAGCAAATAACGCGCTCAGGATCAGTTCCCTTCTACTTCATTGGAGGAGTCCAGTTTACTACCTCCAAGAAGATGTTATCAACTTCGATCAGATACCACTGTTTTCACCTTATTTTTCTTTTATTTGCGTGGAGAGAGGAAAGGATTGTGAATGAAATATTGATAAACCCAGAGGATAAATTCTCATCTAGACATACATGCCTCTTCTTCATAGACCATCCACAAGAGAATATGCTGCCAGGAAGAGACCAATTTCAGTTGATCCGTTGAATCGTATGTCAAACATCTGATGTCTAACAGGGGAGACCGTATTTAGTGGCCAATTGAGGCGATCTCCTTGGAACGGAAGGTTTTTCGGTAAGAATTTTCCACATGTAAATTTCTTGCAATGTTCGAATTAGACCACAATTTTAGGTGTTGGACCTGCTTGTCCTTCCCTCCTGCGAACTTCAAGCGGGATTTTCTCTACGGTTGATTTAATCCCAGAAATTCTGAACAGAACACAAGTACTTGAACACATCTCGGTGTTCGTTCCATTTTATTACCCTAGTGTTTCACTTCCGAGGGCTTCAAGTGTAACCATACTCTTCAAAATCCCAGCATTTTTCCCCAAACAGATGAGGGCTTATATCGATTTGTCTGGGTTCCAGAAACACCAGTGTGAACCGTAATCTCAGATAACTCGGGATCATGCAACACAGCGACTTCGATTGTGGACTGAACTTTGACGACTAGATGAAAGTTTCTGGTAAACAGTGTTTACTGTAGGGTAGAAGCATGAGGTGTTATTTCAAACTTCATTCATGGATGGTTGTGCTAGAATTGTTGAGTAAACTGTGCGGGAGCATCATACCAAAGGCACAACATGGAACTTAGTCGGATTATCACATGACGGCATGGTTCTACCAATGTGAACTGACGAGACTATGAAGACTGCCCGACGATGCGGAACGATTACCACCAACCATATACCACCGACTACCGCTAAAAGATAGGGATATTATTTCTGCATTGAGGTGTGACAGCTCTCATATTTGTAATGTTACTAAGTAGTATATATTGAGTTAGGTCATTTGTAACACGCATTAAGGCTATTAGAAGTACACACAAAGGATCATTGGGGTTGTTCAGTTATGTCATTTTCCGGCGCCTACATTGATTTCAAACAACTCTTGTTCTGATTACAAGCTTGCTTTTAAATAAGTCTTGTCAAATTCGAGACCATCTTTCTAAAACGATCAAACACAAGGTCCCTCCTTGTTGCGTGTGATGCATCCCAGTCCACCGCGACTAGTCACGTAGGAAGTGCTCTGTCCGAAGAAAGTGTTTTAGCAACTTCTTGAAATCGCTCCGACATTTGTACTCTGATGAACGAACTATGTAAGGACTGGCATTTTGATTGTAGGAAGGAACTACAGCGCAGATGAGAATTATTCTACTCCAGTCGTGCGGCTGTCGCCCTGAATCAGTATCGGTATTTTATTCAGTTGGTGGGGAGATCTATGCTTGAACTTTACGTACCACTAAAATGGCCACACACTCATTTTGCTTGTCCTTCAATTTTCCAGCGTGCAAGATTTCAAAAATGTTGTGACCAAGCCAGTGTAACTTACAGATGTGGGTCGATTAAGTTCCGCTTTTCGTACGCTACACGATGCTGATTCTTTGTCATTCCAAAAAGCACCCAATATGGCTTTTCGTTAGTCTGCACTGGCTGCACGATTCCCTTTGTGAAGACATAACTCGTGCCACATCCAAACAATCGCGTGATCCGAAGCGACCATGAACGAAAGTAACAGCAGTATGTGGCTTGGTGTGCGTCACGTGACCCGGCCACATGTCAGCAATCCGCATTGGAATGACGTTATGGATGGTTGGCCAAAGCTCACCTCTGCTGCTTATACTAAGAAAAAACGACTCAGTCACATCACAACGGAGGTCGAAACGATGGGTATTTCTCGTTAATTCTCATTAGTTGCAACTCAGATCGCAACTGGGACAGCGCCAAGCTTGAATTTTCCACCTGTTTTGTCGGATGAACTGCAGTTTTTTGAATGTTTTGATGTCTTAAAAATGGCATTCTCCCGTAGAACTTGTCTTCTGATATTGTAACCCAGGCTAAAGTACTTCTAATCCACTGCGCAAATGACGTCTCTGCTGTTAATATGCACTGCTGGATATACTGCTAAACCATACCGAATTCTGTGAAGTTGCTACTTCCATACAGGTGCACAAACTCTGGCCAGCCTAATTTCAGGGATATCTGCAATGGGCAAACTCCACTAAGTTGGTTGTCCAGTATATCAGCCAGACAGCTGGATAAGCAATGCAGCTGCAAATTCTATTCATTATCCACCTGCTTTCCAGAAGTGTCAATAACTTACATATGGGTAAGTTGGTACCTTGATTACGCACTGGGCCTGGTGGATAATCCCACACAAGCCGAGCTAGCAGCGCCTGTCCCTTTGGTGTCCAACCAGTCAATCTTGGTTATTTACTTGGATGGACACCGCGGAATGTGGCTAAACCTATCCTTCCTCTCGTGACATCATCTGACTGGCAAACACCGGCCGGCCGGTAGCAGATGACCTTCCTGATGTACACTATTGGCTACTGCGTCGTTTCGCCTTCACGTTGTCAAGTTTGGACAGTTGTTCATACACGAAACTCCAGTCCTGTTTGGTCCTTGTTCTCTCTCTGGTAGGCTGAAAGTTTAGCAGTACGGAAGCATTCTCAACAGAAACACCTGGGAGACTAGTTCTCATCCTCTGCGCTGCTGAAAAGTACGGTGACTGGTAGCGCTGTTGCATCGCTCGTTCACACCAATTTAGTACACAAGTGGATGATTTATTAAATACACACACAATTTGTTCTTCAAAGTTGGAAAAAAGACAGCCATACATCAACCTGGTCAGCTTCACACACACAGCAAGACCAATTGTGCACAGTCAGCAATTTTCGATTAACATTTCCATACTTCTTATAAGCAATACTATGTTTAGTTGCATCCAGGTGCATTCTGTTTTTCTTTGCACCTCACGGTAACGGTGCTCGGACTGACTGGAGAAATGGTGTAAATATGTATAAATTATACATAAAATATCTTGACATCGGCATCAAAAAGACCCTGAGATTGTTCCTCTATTGAAGCAACCTCCCTTAATTGCCTCTCAGCAATCTGCAAAGCATTATTTGAGTCCCCAAAACGACCTATTTTTTTTAGGCCTCTTTCCTTTCCGAAGTGCAAAGTCGGCCTTCAAAGACGCCGGACAAAAAATCTTGAAAAAAGGATCGTGCTTTAATGAATAACTTCCCTGGCCCTCTTCACGGGTTCATAATCTTCCAATTCAAACCAATTCAAACCGGGCCTCACTGACTGAAGAGTTACCACATCTGTACAAAAAATGCCAGCATGAGCCTCGACAAAGAAGCGTCTTCGGCTTGATCCACAAAAGGGGAAAAAACAGACGATTAACGGGTTAGTCGGCCGATAACCTTACGCGTAAAACTTTACTGTAAAACGGCGCAGCCGCCGTCCTCGTCACGTCAATCACAAATCCAGCTTTGGCCAGCAAGATATAGGACATACACACAAGCAACCGTCTCACCACATCGATCTGCTAATGTTCCAGTAGTTAGACATGACACGTCTCGTCGGATTAATCTGGGTGAAAGTAACCAGAATCTGGGCTGATAATTCACTAGGGATGACCAGTGTGTGCGAAGATCTAGCAGGGCTCATCCAAATGCGTTTGTGGTAAGTCATCGTCGTTTTTGACAAAAAGACCTGTTGGAAAGGTCAAATATTTGGATATAAACCCTACCTTATCTCCACATACTCGTTTGTAACGTGCCTGTTGAATTAAGTCCGCTGGCTCATTCTCGAATGGCCAGAACACCAAACCGTTACTGGTGGTAAACGTTAATCATCATGTGATTGTTTCGTGATCAGCTGAGGTATAGCTGATCACCTTATAGGCCAGGTGAGATTTAATTCTACCTTTCCCGATGTCCCGGATAGCAGGTGTCTTGAAAACCCATAAATCAACGATACCATTATGTTGCGTGAGTGCTACATGAAGAGCATGTGGCTATGCATTTGCGGACAAACACGATACGCTAAATCGATTTTGAAAGATGGGAACCGGAGTCCATGTTGTTTATAAATCTAGGAAACCATTTCACAAACGACGACCAACAAAAATGTATTTAGGATCTAAGTGGGGAATACGCACCTTTCAATCAGATATACCGCCTCCGCTGGCATGAAGGACGTACTATCAGAATTTGAGCGAAATGTGTTAGTTACTATGGTGTATACCAAACAGGTACAACATAAGAGGAGTACATCTTGATAAAACGGGAGCTTAGGCACCCGTATCTCATGTTAGAATCTATGCCGTCGAACCTGCTCCGAAAATCAGTTCAATTCAGTCGAGTATTCCAGCTCAAAAATAGTGAACCGAAATGCTGTGGTTCCAGCTGCTACAATCTCCTTCGCTAAGGGTATTGAGACTAAGGAACTGAGAGATAAATCCTGACCCAATCGTTTCATTGATTTCTGACTGTTCAGTGTGGCAGGGATTGACAACCACGCACTGAAGACGAGAGCTCCGCAAATCAACTCATTGCTTTCTTGAGAACGGATTCAGTCCGTCCGTAAATTTACTGGAGCGTTGAAGAATCATGACTGTCAAGAGCGAAAGTGACTTCAAGGACCGAGCGCAGAACCAGTACTGGTAACTGGCGGCAGCTAACTCAATTTAAATCAATTTAAATGAGATCATGTATATGAATCCAGTCTGTGTACACGAAGAAATCTCTATCAGGAATTCCAAAATCTCAAACAAATTAACATAAAACACCATGGTTGACTTTAGTGGAGATTTCGCCTTGTAAATGAAGCCAATCTATGCTGAGAAACCAAGAAACATTGTACAGCTGTTTCATTCTCATTGGGAATCACCAACAGCGCGCATCTCACAAAACTCCTGGAAGCTTCTAACCCATAACATCTCGGCTGGTTGTTTGAACCCTTAACCGTTAAGCCACGATCGGCTGAACAGCAGTGTGAATAGCTCGCATTTAGACAGGATATAGCGCCACTGATCGTTCGTTCATGGGGCCATATCCTGCGTTCACACGTGCTTACTGGCTCCTGGAGTGATGACTTATCAGACGAAAGTTTAACTCATCGCGTAAATGTTATTCTTACCCCTAGTATAGACTGGATTCACCTACAGATCGAAGTCTTCATTAAAATTCCAAAATGTTCTCACACTACCCACATTTTAGTCGCTTTTTACTACATTGCTTAGTTGCAGCCTGTTGCTTTGCGTGCTAACTACTTCAAACCATGTATCAGTTCTACGGATCACCAGACACGGAACCGTCACTGACTTGTCGATTGATACTGACAGGTTTCGCCAAATTACCTTTAGTCAGTAGATTGTAGTTCTAACTCTGAAATTGAAATTTCATTCAGTAGACTGGATTTCTTAAGAAAATTGACTTTTGGAGTTTAATGCCCAGAAAACGATCCCATCTTATAAACGATGTGCGTACGTGGAGTGTCTTGAAGTTCTCTTGAAGCCGAATTTAAACTTAAGTCTCCCGATTGGTTAACAGTATTGGTGTTTTCTAGACGTTGTTTGTTTTCGTGACCCTGGGAAAAATATTGTGATGTCCCCTTCCTCTGCTACACTTATGTGGTACCAACTCTTCTCTAACAGTGATTTGTGGTACTACGTGCACCCACCAATATTGGTTACCGCTTTTTGATTCAATTTCAATCAACGTGCCATCGATTTATTGATTATTCTGCTGCTACCCAGATCATAACCCTCAAACATGATCAGAACAATTATGGTTTGAGCAGTCAAAAGCTTTGTTTGTGACCTTGGCCACATTTCGCTCAATAAAAACCAAGAGATGGAGATTCTAAGCTCGAAAAATAGCGGTCAGTTTGGTGGTGAATACAACTCATTATTTACCCGATCTGCGAAACGGTGCTTCCTAAAAGAACTGTCTGTCATTCGCCGAAAAATGACATTTGTGTCTTAACGCAGCAGAACAGGGCAGACAGATAGTCGGTCACTGTCGGATGTGGCGGACAACCAAAAAAGTATATCACAAGGAATCGTGGAAGAAATCGGGCAGCGGAACCCAAGAGTAATGTGACTGCTCGAAGATCGAACCCCATTAACATTCAAACGTACACAATTGATCCAGCAGGCCTCATGCTGAATATAGTGTTGTTTGTGGGAATTCGATGATAAATTTAATTATGGGGAGGAAAACACGACATGGATAAACCATATGAATTTGTGCTTTTTCTAATAACCGTTAGGTTTGGTTTGAGGACTGGCCAGCTGAGACTGAATCCCTCCAGTGGGTGCCACATGATGCATAAATGTAATACTTCCTAAAAAGAGTTATAACGGAAGTTCATCTGATCAATTGTAGGGCTTTATATCTGGCCAGTTCGCATAACACCATTTCAGCTGAAATTTAGCCAGAAATCGACATAGTGTGGTGCCGACCGGTTGAACCTCCTAGGAGGTGTCACGTGATTAGCGACTGACCAATAGGAAGTTTAGCTTGTACTGATTCCATCATTGGAATGAAGCATCGTGTGCAATGAGGAGAGGAATTCACATAAAGATGGGAGTCAATCGGGAGGAAAACATGGGCAGTCTTGCATTCGTCAAAAGTTCTCCCGGAACTCATTCATTCAATGGGCCCATTTGTGTGTACAATCCATTCAGAACCACGTTATATGCTGGCTAGAAAACGAACGCTTACTACCTGTTTAGATTCCCTTTTCTTTTATCTGTTAGCTCCAGTTAAACAATACAAGTAGTTTGGGTGTTTTCGGACTGTACTGCTAATCTAGAGGTGATCCGCACATCTAAGTTTCTGATGGGACTGTTACTTCGAATATTCACTGGTGGAAAATATACGCAGACTGAAGTGACAGTTCCTGGAAGCTACAATTATCTGGTACCGACGGCGTAGCAAATCCACTTGGATGTTTCCTGCGTTAATATGGATTTCGATAAGCAAATGTATACATGTATCTTAACGAAAAATGGAGAACCAGCGAATGGATAATTACACGGGGAATTTGCAAGACTCACCAAAATCTCCAAAATTCAGTAGACCCACGTTGAATTGCATGGTTGAAGAGATTTAAGCAATTCTTATCGTGTGTTCAACGGATGCGCTACATGAAACCGGATTTTGTCCATCCTCAGGAACCTTACGTGTCGTGATCAGTCAAGCAATGATTTGGACAATAGCCTGTTGAGGATGGTCGCCTGAATGAGAAAACCACGGATGTAGTTCATTGTGTGCTCCAGTTGCGGCGCGCCAATGCCAAATGTTTACGCACGCGATGTCCTGCCTGTGTATCTAGGGCGCGTCGCAAGCTGTCTTAGGGCGGTGAGTCAGTCCTTCCATCGTTCGACCGAACAACGACAAATCTGAGGAGCAGGAGACGCAGGCGTGTATCAACTTTTGGACAACGCTCATTCACCCTTCCTTTCGTGTCCTCGCCGGATTAGTCACGATTAGGAGTGTGTCGATACACCTACACAATAAACGCTTGTGTTTACGGTGTGCTTCCCACAGCTGGAACAAACCCTATGTGAAGTCCCTGATCCGGGACACGCCGGTTCTGATCTTGGCGCACGCACAGAACCGTTCAATATTCGCAACTGTAAGGATCGACCATCAACGGAGTATTGTACCGGGTTTCCAGTAATCAGGGCGTCCATCCATGCGTGATGGCAACACGTCTGAGGGGGGAAACACCAGCGCATGGACGACCGGAATCGGAAAAGAAAGGTGTTTTGACGGTCTGTGAGAATGGTGTCGTAGATATCGACTGAACGTACTATTCAATCACCAATAGATCTGCGTGCACTTAAGGGGCCTTTGTTTTCTGAGTTTCAGCGAGGAAATTAGGAAACTGCTCAATAGCTGAGACTCTTAAGCATTTACTCTCTAGTGCAAACATGATAACTTTGGTGCGCTGGACTGCTTGCATTTGATTCTTGGCACCAGATTTTAGCAATGCTGTCTGATAGTCTGCATTGACGACGCCATTTAAGTTGCACTAATTGATTTATTTCCAGGCTACCGCCACCCCCATGGTAGTTACGGGAATCTCTGTAGGAGCTTTCACATCCGCAAGTCTTGACAATCTCATTGCGCAATGATTTTTCTGGTTAATCTATAACAACCGAGAAGCTCTCTGAACACGAAACTTTCTTTGAATAGGGTTGGCAAGAACGGCATAGCCAAAAGAGTATTGACTTTTGAACCGCGTCTTATTAGCTGAAATACAAACCTTTGCCAGCACCTTCAAAGTGCACTCGATGTCTCTTATTAAAAACCAGTACGATACATACCTGAGGAACATTCCCAGATTCTTCCGCGCCCTGTTTTGACCTGCCATCATCTGTACGAACAAGAACGTACGATCTGACGTCCACTCCGTGCCTTTTGAATGATTTTTACCACTACAAGTGTCCTACACACTTTTTATAGTAATATGTCCCGATAATTTTCATGCACCATCTTGACAAAACTATGAATCAGTCTGTAGTGATCCAAAGGTTCATCGGTTGTAAGCCGAAGATGACTGGAAGTCAATTCCACGTGACTGGAGTGCATTCCAAGCCCCAGTATAAAACCTCAACACATCCTAACTAGATTTAGGAGCTTCGGCGGATTCCACATGATATATTTTAAGATTTGTCACCATCAACTTAGCTGACGCGTCTTTTAAAAATTCCGAGACCTCTAAGGATGAAACAACTATCGTGTCTACTGCCTTGGAAACCACGCAAAATCCAAAAATTACTTCTGGAAAATAAAGCGCTTCAACGCTTTTCTAGGTCACAGAAGCCAGTGCATCACGCGATAGAAATTTGAAGTGCCAGAACCCAGTCGACATGGTTTTTAGCACTATTATATCAGTGGCATCGAAACAACTACTTAAATGCAAGCTGTGCTGAATCCACCGGTTTGTCCTCCAGTTCACTAACTTACAACGGGCCTCACTGTACATATCATCCAAGCTAAAAAAACAGGAAAGTGTTGCGACAAATACACTCATTTGCAAATCAATTTGGTTTTCATGAGAGACTCACCTGAATCTCTCGTTTATGATATTCTCCAACTGAATGTGCTGCACAAAGGCCGCCTCTTGTTTCAGTTGGTACGATATTCGAGATATTGCAGTACATTTTCACAAAGGAAACTACTCACAAGGTTGCTGAAAGCGCTTCGACCGCGCCTACCTGATGGATACCAAGAAGGGCGAAATCGGTCTTGGGCTTTCGAAGAGTTTTCAGCAACCTTGTGAGTAATTTCCTCTAGGAAAGTGTTTCATTATCTGCAGACATTTTTCCAGCTCCATTCTAGCTGTTCTCCGCTGACTTAAAAATAAAATAGGGACTGATGTTGTTCCTTCCACAGGCACTGCTCGATGAGACTGACCCTAAAAACGGTCTTTTCCGAGAGGGTTCAGCACTGATTAGACCAAACAAAGTTGTAAAGAAGCTCATACTGCAGATGAGAGACTGAACTGTGAGGCAACTCGAAGCAATGCGGTCAATAGCATCCGCATTGACAGTTCTTACGCAAATCTAGAAAACCACTGGTCCACCTCGAGGGAAAGCAATCATTAACAGCTGACCAAGAAACAATTAGCACTGCATCTGATAGAAGCCGACAGTTCCGTCAACGAGATTTTCTACGACAAATCTGAATGTGGAAATCCCGAAACCACCACCAACTAAAACAAAATGTCCAGCAGGTTTCAGGCGTCTGTGGTGCTACCTGACTGGGAAGTCCTGACAGGCGGGCCGATCGATCGACACAACCAAGTTATGTTACTGGGTCGTCGTTCGAGGCGTCGGGCGTTCCGCTCACACCACTCAAGCGTAAATATGTTCACCTTTTCAGACGTAAAACTTCATATACGTCCAGTGTGCGCTGGTGGATTAGTGGTAACACGCTTATGTCAGATGTCCGGAGTTCAAACCCCGGCACGGTGGAGGATATGCACTATTGATTAGCTCTAATAACTGCGAAACTCGAGTCCAGTGCTTCCCTACTTTCGTGCGGACTCACGGGAATAAGTGCACCAGGACAGGAGGACAACTGTTCAAACGGGAGCGATGTGAGTGTGCATTCTACAAGTCCCGCAGCCGCCAACAACTAAATCTGAATTTCCCCATTGGGAAATTTTCTGGGTCTATCGAAAGTGAGGTTGTGTGTTGCGGTAGAACAAAATAGATTAATAGCAGAACCACATATTCTGGTTATCAGACATTTTGAATTATGCATTCCAACTAACCGACTGGAAATCATTTGCTTATATAATGCTTAGAGAAATATTCATTATTGATTGATCAAGCTATATTGTCATGATTAAGAAGCGCTGTTATTATACTATTTTTATCGGCAAAGTTCTTGCCTACGGGTAATACACAAATGCAGTTTTTACTCAAAACTATTAATTTACATCGTAGCTACAGGTTTGAGGCAAAGAAGTTGGTGCTTTTCCATTGACAATCTTACTTTCTTTTTTCGAGTTATTAATCGCAGTGCGCCTAGTTTTTTCACGCTTGATAGCACACCAATTCCTCATGAGAGAAAGTCCACACAAAAGAAACACTAGCGACTTGAAGAAATTCTTATGGCATGATATGTATTCCCTCGAGGAAACAATCTTTTAGCAGCCGAACAAGAAATGCAGAACATTACCATTTCGAAATTCCCTAATATTGGCCTGAGTTTATGTGCTGACTGTCATGGCAGTGTCACCACCTTCGCTGTCACAATTCCTTGAGAGGGGAGCAGGATCTTCCAGACACGACATCATCAAATGTGGTTGATCATTAGGCCGGGAAAGTTTCTTTAATATATTACCAGATGACAGTTAAGTACGTTTGGAGATGTTGTATGTGAAGTAGCAAATACGACGCGGCAATGTGACACTATAGCACACTGTGCTTCTAATTCCTAATGTCAGTTTTTATAGTGTTGGGAGGCACAAGCTTTGTAATGTTTGTCCAGTTTTCTCTCTCCAAAGGGGTCTCTTTCCAGAAGAAGAATAATTCACAAGACAGCTGGAGCCTCCACCTGAAAAGCAGTCATTCTATGAGCCAGTCAGCACGTGTGACCACGTGATGTGGGTCCAATGATTGAAGGGTGAGCGGCGCTAATCTTGTCATAGTGAGAGGTAATCACACTGCTGGTCAGCCGCTGATGGCCGATCGGTTAAGTGTTGAAACAACTAACCGGGAGATCGCAGGTCCCAAACTTCCTGAAAATTCCTGAGATGCGCAATGCTGATCATTTCCAACAAGGATGAGCACCTGTGCAGTGCTTCTCGGCCTATCAACGTAGAGTGTTTTCACTTACAGGAGGAAATGTCAACTGAAAACTCACACAAACATCAATAATCAAACTGATGCAAATAACAACAGAACATGAGAGCCTTTATGAACACCTCTCAGGCTAACAAGCTAGTGTACGTCCATGCAATGAAAATGTACGCCTGACGTTCTTCATAAAATTAACGCCGGTGAAGGTGGGAACCATCACCCTTTGGTGAAAACACCACTCGGGCATTGCTACCTTCTGTCACCAGTCCCAAGCAGAAACTACCCTGTCAAGGGGATATTTTGGTCTCACCTCGAAGTTTATCCTCGTGAGATAGAGTGCCGTATCAATCAGTTGTCGCTAATAGCCTGCGAGCTTTTGAGATAGTGACTGAAGCTCTTGTACATTGGTCAGGATTCACCTAAAATAGCCTTGACTGGATCACGTGCAATGGATGGGCGCATGGCTGTCTTTCTTGTAAACGACTATAATTGCCACAACACGGGAAAGGGTATTTGTGTCATCCACAGCTCAGGTTGAGAGTTCAATTACGAACAACTCATTTTGGAGTGACTGGGTTCAGTTCAGTCGAAAGTTAATAAACCAGTATTCCAAACGTTCTAGGAAGTGAAACTTGACAGGCAGTATAAATATATGAGCTCGGAAAATTCAGACTGTCTGGAACGATGTGTTATTGTTACACCGATGTGCTTAGTTTCTGCAGGTTGTGTTTCGTTGTTTTGGCCTGGATCACACATTCGGCAAAAATTAACTGGCAGTTGATCAGGCGGCTGTTGGTCCGTTCACCGAACTTAGCAGTTGACTTACAGACGTTTCGCGACCATTCAAGGAGACATCATCAGTGCGATGTTGGGCGGGGTTAGTTCATCTCCTTGTGCTTGCGTTCATATAACTTGCAAAGAGCAGCGCTAAGCTCTAACCTGGTTTTTTATTGATATTCATATTCTTCTGAGTTAGGCTGGTCTGATCGTAACCTCTGTTGCTTTGAGGTCTGTATTTCTTGCGTTCGATTGCTCCACCACGTGCTGAAATTGTCGTCTGTTATCCCCTAGTCTAGTTGGTCTGTTCGTGATTTGTATTGCGTCGCGGTCTGCCTTCCTGTTGTTCGATTGGTTGATGGAGTACCTTCCACTTTTAGTGGTTTGCTGTCTTTATCCTGATTGCTCCATCCTCAACTTGTGGTTTACCTTCACAAGCCCAGGTGGTTGTGGGGCTCCCATTATTTTGGCTCATTTAGTTGTCGGATTTGGTGATCCTTGATGGGTGCTGCATGTGCTGGTCCAATTAGTTTATCCTTTCAACCAAGACGGCTTTTTCTCGTAGCCTCCTTGGTTTCTTCCTTGACATCTTGTTCGACTCAGGGTTAGATGGTGCTGTATCTCCCTTGTCCTCATAGCTTAATGAACAGGGTGGACCTTAATGCTTTCATTTAAAGCTCCAGCAGTGAAGCCCCATGCCTCCATGAATTCGCATTCTTTCTTTGTTCTTGCTTGAACTAGTGCGTTGACGTGGAAAGTAAGCATTCGAGACTGGCCAGGAGCAACAAGAATGGTACCGTCAACAACGACAACAAGAATAATGAAGCATGGATCAAGAGTCGCTCCAAACAACAACAAAAACCGTTCAGGAACAGAATGTGCTTATGAAAGTGCTAAACTCTAATTTCAAAAAAGTCACAAATTTGAAGTTCTTGGACGGTCTGGAAGCAGAAATAAAATGAAACGTACTGGATGAGAAGGCTCAACAACAACTCCGTCAAACTACTGTACCGGCTATCACACGAAACAGAACTCTTAACCTTCTCTCAAACAAGGAAAACGAAGCATTGAAAAATTCGATGGAAAAAACCATCGTTATCCTACCTGCGAATAAAGGACGCATGACCGTCATCATGGACAAATCGGACTGTGTAGACAATGCAAAAGCTCTACTTAGGGACACTACCACGTATCGCCGTCTGCAAGATGAGCAAACGAAATAAGCAGCAGCGACTGAGAACCCCGGAAAGATCACAATTGAGGAATATTAGCGGGTTAAAGCCAAAGATTCCAATACTCCACGCTTCTACGGCCTTCCGAAAGTACACGGGGATACCACACCACCACGGCCAATTGTGTCACATACGAGGCACACCAACTTGCGACCTTTCAAATGAACTAAGAGGAAAGGTCATATATATCATCAATGGACGGCAACGCTCAATAAAAAACACATAAGAATTCTTGGATTAGCTCATAATGTGGCAATAGGTGAGGACGAAACAATGGTTTCAGTCGATGTGAGCTCACTGTGTACATTTGTGGACCTCCTTTCCACAAAGACAGCGGTCGCGGACCTCCCAACGGTTCTCTAGGAAAAGGAGACATCTGTGAAAGGCTTAGCCTCTGCATAACTACGTTCTTCGAATTCAACGGCGAATACTACAAACAAATTAGAGGAGCTCCAATGGGCTCTCTTTAATATCAGGGTTCATCGCCGAGATCACAATTCAAAAACTGAAAAAACTGAATATCGCGTTACCAGATCTCAGTCCCAAACTATGGATAAATTGTGTGAATGCTACTTTCTTTGTCATCACACAGATTGACCTAAAACGAGCAATCCGATTGGTGATCAGCTCTCTGATGAAATCAAGCTCGCAATGGAAGAAGGAAGCATCAAACTGGCGGTTTTAGTTGCAATGGTCTCAACGCAAACTGAAGTCTACAGAAAGGCTACGCATAAGAGTCAAATTCGGGACCACCACAGCAACGATCCAAACTGTCACAACCAGAGCTGCATTCGGATACTATCAGGATGAAGACAGCAGACTACTGAAAATGGAAGGTACCCCATCAACCAATCAAACAACAGAAATGCTGACCGCGACGTAATACAAATCACGAACTGGCCAACTAGAAAAGGATATGACGGACGACAATTTCAGCACCTGATGGAGCAATCGAATGCACCAAATACAGACAACAAAGCAACAGAAATCACCATCCGATCAATCAGACATAAGTAAAATTATTATCAATTACCAATCAGGTTAGAGCTTAGTACTGCTCATTGCAAACTATACAAGCACAAGCAAAGGGAGAGGAACTAACCCCGCCTAACAGGGCACTAAGTCATTAGTCTGTGAGTTTAGTGGTGATCACGTTGGAATATGGTCACAATGCAATCGTCGTTCCAGCCAGAACAATGCAGTTGCAGGATCGCCGTCTATGCATCCTGCAACAGTTACATGTTCGCACCATCACTATGAGACTTTTTTAGCAAGAATTCTGGTAATAATAACAGAAGTCCATAAATGGTTTGGATTTCTAACCACTTTAGACTCATCAAATACCTACCCAACTTTGATATTTGTCCACGGAACTCACCATGGTTGCATGCTGAGGCATACGCCATGAGTTGCTGACAGAAAGATGACGAACCCGCTGATGTCACGTACAGATCAGCTGATCAGTGGGTATCATATTTAAGGAAAAGTGCGCAACCTCAACTTGGAAAATTCAGCTGGATGATTTTCCATAGACTATCTACAACCCTAGTTAAGCTATAACCCCCATTGTTAAGGCCCACTGTAACCGACGTCGGTCCCAATGCGCCTGAACCACCTCGGTTCGTCAGACAGAGTGTCTGTGATAGTTTGCGATCATTAACAATAGCACTTCAAATTGGTGAACAAATCGCAGCATTCTTAATCCGTAAAACTAACGGGGCGGTAAGAACAAGGTTAGCTAAGCAAAGCCCCACGAAATTCTACATTTTGAGACATCTGACTGAAGTACTACTCGTAACTGATATGAGTAATCAGTACATGTAGATGGCTGTAGTATTACTGAATTTTTCCAACATCTTAATTCTTACATCGATGCAGTGAAAGGGAGATCAGCAGACTCAGATTTTTTTAAATGGTCAAAATGTACTGAAAATCATCAAAAAGAAAGCAAAAGTGACTGTTACTCAGACATTGTGTAGATCTATTGTTGACAAGTAACATCGTGGTGCGCATTATTTGCCATGTTCATCGTAAACAATGTGATTTAGAACAGCCGTCAACTAATTGATGGTTTTCCATTGAGTGAAAAGCGAACATAGACACACGTTATCCGTTCCACACCCTGGATCAGCCGAATTGATCAGAAGGTTTGCACACTCGATGAATTAGCTATAGATAACGTTTGGCTCAGTTCATTTATTTAATCACCTTCCGTGTATAATGGGCCAAATATTGTTTCACACTTCTGACCTTATTCGACGCAGAATGTTCACATCTGAAACGAGTCTAGTCGAGATTAGATAAGTACCTAGTAAATATGGGGTTTTGTGATGGAAAGCGCTAAACTTTGGTGGCAACTACAACGTAGTATGCCTAACAGTTAATTTGCACTCCATCATAAAATTAAGGCGGATAACCATTTGCAAATTAATACGGTGCTAACGGAAGATTCACGTGAGCATAAACCAAGTCTAAATGTAACACGCTACTCATAAGGTTGTTGAGAACTCTTCAACAGCCAATGACAGGTTTCGCCCTTCTTTGGGGTCATCGGATTGGCGCGATTCCCGAGTTCTTCTAAACACATTCTGTTGTAGTGAACCATCCCAAACGCAAGAATCAGTTGGATTCAGCTGAGTCTCCTGTTTCGAACCCTTGACTTCCCGGCTAGTAGTTGAAGTTTAAACTTTTCGGTGACGAGCGGTTCATCAACACTGTGACTGACTCGCATTCGAACGGAGTACAGCACTACTCGTCCTTCAATAACGGAGCCTACATCACGTGATCACATGTATTGACTGTCTGCTTGAAAGACAACTTCTCAGTTGGAAGGTTCACTCTTTGTGCGAATTATTCCGCCTTCTTGGCTACGTATCGTTTTTTGATCGCATGAGGAAATTTCTTCTTGTAAGTGTACAGCCGAGATCCACCGTTTCATTCTTATTTGGAATCAGCAGCAGTACGTATCCCACGAAGTTCTAGGTTGTGTTTAAAAAGCCGGCTACTTCGAATTATTCACGACTCTACGATTTGGTTGGATTCACTCATTTCATATCAGGGACTGAGTTCTCCACTCAGGTAGTGTTGCTCTCCAGACACCGTAACTCTCTGGTTCGGTCATGCTTTCATACGTCTTAGGTTGTCATCCAGTTAGGCTCTGCTGACAGACAACTCATCTCGGCATATACCATGGAACTTGATGACTGATTGGTGGACCACAAGACATGAGAAACCATGTACCACAAAACTTTTTGGTATTTTCAGACAAGACCACATGGCAGCCTGACAACCATCCAGATGTGGTTCAAAACCCAGACACTTCATAATGCTTACCCTGTTCGCCTTTCCAGCTGGCTAAATGCCAACAATTTTTCCGGTTGGTAAACTTTACATGCATGTATCAACCTGAACGTCTGTGAAGACGTTTCAACCTTGAACATTTAAGACTAGATTTGCAAGGACAGAGCAGGTAAACATGTGATTATCAGCTTGCCAAACCGGATTAAAAGGGCCAAATATTCTCAGCTACGTAGGCAGGTACTTGTTGAAACTCACTGAGGTTGTGAACACTGAAGTAAAAACCATGTGTTTTTTTCATTTGAGATGGCTTTCATGTGAAATAAGGAAATTTTATTAGTCTTACCGATAGTTGGTGATTAAGTACGCTCTGTGACGGGTGCGGTATACACTAATCAATTTAACCTGATTGAGAGCCGTATGAAGGCATCCAGTGAGTGATAAAGGCAGATCTTCAAGGCTCCTTCGGAATATATCATGAGTTTTCATCAGCAATTGTTTGCTGTAGTTTTTTCAACTCTGGAAGGTTGACGTTTGCCTAGATGTTTCTAGTTAATAGGCTGCAGGTCAGAGTCTGACAAAATCCCATGACCTTTAGTTTTCTAGCTGGTTTGCAATGCCCTGTGAGTGGTATGCCAATCGCGACAACATGTGTTGAGACTGCGGAGAAAAGCTGAAAGAAGGATAGATTAGGTCAGTTATTTCAAGTACTATATGAACTGTACTTTGGCGCAAGCTCCATGTACGAACTGTATTCATTCAGTTGTTTCTTGGTGTCTGCGTACGCGAACCCCCAATTTTGTCTCTCACCGAAATGAGTGCTAGCATTTTCCTATCCACTTCTCCCCTCCGGAGCTAGCTGTGCTCAACAAGCACTTTGGTTTCAAGCTATTCTAGTTCGACGACTCGGGTTCGCATCCAAGCCTGGATACTTTCCAATTGGCTGTTGCCCCCCGCCTTGATATTTGTTCACACTTTGCTTCACCAATAAGACATGTAAAAAGATATCGACAAGTACTGTCATTTGCACACGAAGTTAGTTTTGAACAAGTTTTGAGGAGTAGTTTGCAACAACCTTATAAGTAGTGTGTTACGTTTAGATAACGTAAACGATAGTTTCAGACAGATGTATTGCCTTTAAAGGATGCTAACGGCCGGCCTGGCTGAATCCCTGATTTACAGTATTCTGTAAATGAATATGCTGATCCAAGACGGTTTCAGCTTGAATTGTATTGAAGCCACGATACTACTTCTGAAGCCGAAAAAATCGCTATGCCTTGCCCTCTTTTCGGGTAAATCTAGTTCCAGAATTTACGATACCTTCATTTGTTATTTGACTACTGTGCGGAACATAACACCGGTGTGCCAACTGAGATGGTGTTACCGGGAAATTTGAAATACTCTTTTGTTGGTTGTCTGCACATATTCGCCTCTTATTTGTTTGAAACGAACCCACATTAACCCTGCGTTAATTTATTAACGAGCACTTATTTGTCTTGGGCCCCAAGTGGACACTTGAGTGTCTAAGTACGGAATTGGTTTGGTGAAAGTTCGTGAACTAGGTCAAGCTGGTGAGCCCTGTTAAGTAGCGTCATTTCTTGGAAACAAATTTTGCTCAATGGAGACTTCGCCCTGTAAGTGCAGCCGACCTACGCTGAAAAGCCGAGAACCATTCTACAGCTGTTCTGTCCTCATTGGGAATCATCAGCAGTGCGCATCTTGTGGAAAGCAAAGTTTCGAGCCCGCGACATCTTGGCTAGTAGTCTGAACACAACCGTTTGGCCACGATCAGTAGTGTGAGTCGCTCGCACTTACACGGGATATGGGGACACTCATATTTTAGTCATGAAATCCACATCAAATCTGCGGTACGCCTTTCAGTTCTGCGTCAGACCTCTGCCCGCTTACCAACCTTGTAGGAGAAACTCTGTGGATGCTGCCTCACTCTCCTGCTCCAGTATAGCTCAGTAACTTGTTAAGGTGCGCAAACCATCGCCCCACGATAAGGTTACTACTCTCCTATATCTCCAACCTATCGTTGATAGTTCACCGTCTGTGCGAACTGTCTCAGGAACTGGTCATCAAAGTGGATGCTACGAAGAATGAAGAAGGTGGATTACGCAACCTATGCGACCCGTGATAGCAGCCGTAGATTTGGGATATTTTTTCCTTGAAAAACTGTCTTGCATAGGATACGAGCATGACGGACTATTGACAGGAGGAAATTCTACGGATACGCATGTTTATTGTAGAATTTTCCAAAACTCATCATAAGGTTTCGTCCTGTAAGTGAAGCCAATTCATGCTGAAAAGCCGAGAGGCACTGTACAGCTGTTTCATCCTTATTGAGAATCATCAGCTCGAGAAGCCAGTCAACACGTGTGACCGCGTGATATGGATCCCGTGATTGAAGGATGAGCGGCGCTATATCCTGTCTAAGTGCGAGTTAATCACACCGCTGATCAGTCGCTTGTGGTCGAACGGTTAAGTGTTCAAACTACTAGCCAGGAGTTCGCGGGTTTGAGACTCTCTGGAGTTTCGTGAGATGTGCACGGCTGATGATTCCCAGTAAGGATGAAACAGCTGTACAGCGTTTCTCGGCTTTTCACTATAGACTACCTTCATTTACAGGACGAAATCTCCACAGAAATTCCAAAATCTCCTCACACTACCAGCATCATAAGATTTTCAGATCCGGGGAGTTGGTGATCGAGATGACATGTTGAGTTAGAGTGCTCATGGGTTCATTCTAACAACGGAGATGGCCAGAGGTCAGCTGCGCACGTTGTGCTGATGATCACGTTTGACAGCGCAGTTAGTAACCCTGATATAAAAAATACGATTCTAATTACACAATGGATCAACCCTAGGAATCAAATTACCATCAGGCTATAAATAGATCAGAGGGAGAATAGACTCACAAGATGAGTGGAACTTCCATCTGAAAAGTCTTCACTCGAGGAGGTAGTCAGGTGATGTGGCTTGCGTCATTGAAGGATGAGTGGCTCTATATCCTGTCTGGGTCAGAGTTAATTACACTGCTGATCTGCCGCTCATCTTTGAATGGCTAACTTTTTAAACTACTAGCCAGAAGGTCACTGGTTAGAAACACTTTGAGTTCCGTGATATGCGCACAGCTGATGATTCTCAATGAGGACGAAGCACTTGTACAGTGGCTCTCGGCTTTTAAGCATAGATTAGCATCACTGAAAGAATGAAATCTCCACTGGAACTTCTTTACTTTCTTCATACTACTATCCTATGTTTGGTCTTTGTGTTCAAAACCAGTCATTTGGGCAGTTCGTCAATATTGTGGAAATGCAGTGATAGTCGGGTAGTAGGTGTTGGATGTGCCATCTGCAAAGTTGGTCTGTGTGTATGAACCATCCGGGATAATTTTGTCTCACCCTGAAGAATCATGCGGTTTATTTCAACCAAGAGGACCTGTTACTTCCAGGTGAGAGGTGACCAAAATCATTGTAACAATGAAAAACTACACGGAGCAAAGTTCTCCTCATACTGAGGTTGTTCTGTCACTTGTTGACTTTCGTTTTATGAAATGTACTACCTATTTTATCATTTCAAATGCATCCTGTACTCCCCCGCCATGGACGACGATTCGCAGGATACATACTAAGTTCTCAAGTGCAACTGTTCTAATCTATTTTGTTTAAAAATACCACCTTGTGCAGGTCTCACGTTAGTGAAGGGATGAAAAATGGCTTCTTTGGTGTTTTCCATAAGTAACATCTCGTAATAACTTGGAATGGGGGAATCAACCTGATATCACATTGAAGGCGGTGTGGCTGAGGTTTGTGGAATCGTTTGATGTGAATATCCTAGAATTGCTTTTGAAGTTCCTTTCAGTTACCATCATTCCTGGTGTTTGGATGGATGTCTACACTTAGCGTGAGCTATTCTGTATTCCCTCTTCGAAGTCTCTTTTAAGGGGACCCACTGTGTTCCCGAATAACTCTTTGGTTGCTACCTAATCGTTAAGTCACCAGTATATTTGCCAATTATATCTAGTGACGAAGCAGTGGGAGCATCGCAAGCCTGGATCATCAAGATGCAAGCTCTGCGCAGACGACCATCCGGAAATGTTCGCAGTCGTCTAAGAATAACTGACGTTCCCCAAGTTTCTTCTGAAAATCAACTGACCGTGTGCTTCATGCACAATGGGACAATTTGGATGGTTGTAGCACACTCAGTCACTTGACACACATCAGTTCACTCCTGACCATATCTGGCACAGTCAAACACAGGACTCATTGACTGTGGCTGATCGGGAATCATGAGATTTAGGGGGTGAAATTGCGACACCTTGCAAGTAGTCACGTTTGCCGGTTAGTTTACCACATTGGTATATAAAAAGAATCGGTCCAGTCTCTGTGCCGCATTCGTCGGTTGCCACATGACAACTAAAGTTTTCAGTCAAAGTATCACGTGACCGATGTGCTACATCCACCCAACGTGTCCAAATGATGACGGATCTCTTACTGGTTTTCTCTTCAGGGTAACCAGATTCTGCCATCATTTGGGCTATTCATCTCACCTAACTCCCATAAAGTTTAGCATATTACTCCCTCCAGAATTAACGTCTTTTTCTCGTAAGATAGACACGAGGGTCATCAACATTTTGTGCCCTGCTAACGTCTTAAAGGGGAATCTTCGCATTCACTGCCTCTGTCTATTGGATCTTAACCTCTTCTTGGAAGAGGCTTTCTGCCAATCTATACCGACTGATCAAGTCGGTATGAACTCCACGCTGATTAACGCAAACAGTATCTAGTAGATAATTTTAAACCAGCGCCTAATTAACTATGTTGTGATAAACCCTCGACTGAATAACTCTGTCTAACACTAATGATAAAATAGCGGTGTTCAGTGGGAAAAAACAACAACAGTGAGTGACCCTCGGTTGTCTGGTCTGCCTGTTACTACACGTGTCTCACCGAAGTTTTAGTTCCTCCACAAGACAATAAATGTTCCTGACCACCTGTGTTCGGCTACAGTTTTGCAAACAACATAGCGAAAGACCAAACATTGTTGGCTTGGGTATACAGTCATTGCACATGGCTTGACTATTTGAAACATGCTCAGGCATTAATCATTCGCTGTGTGTGTGTGTGTGTGTGGATATATAGGCAACTTGCTTCATAAGACGGAAGATAACAGCTGCGTTGCGTCCAACTGGATACTGGGGTGACGACTGCACAGTTGTGCTTGTAATATCAAGAGTAAACTGAGACCAAGGTGCGCTTGTAGGCACTAAGGCTTGTACATGAAATGCTTCTCACCTAAAATGATCATTGATTATAGCAATGGCCCTCGGCGGTAATTTGCAAATTCACTGCAGGATGCATAGTGTAGAAAATCCGAAGTGACCCCCTCTACAGGGAACACGAACAATACATGTTCTGATCAGTTCACTGCAATGATTCACTTGTAACTTATCTGCGAACAGGCGAATAGCAAAAAACATGGTGACCCCACTCAGAGCGTATTAGCATACATCATTCCCAGGTCATCGAGGACCGGCTTTCAGACTGTTCAGTCAACTGTCAAAACAAAACTACGGCCACATACAGTTTCGTTACGCGAACGTTGTGCGTTCATGTGCGGGCAAGCACACGATTGTAAGTCTCCGTGCCAAAACAGAACGTTGTATGGAATAGAGTCATTTTTTGTGGGATGACTAAACACGTTTATGACCCTTTGTTTATATACCCTGATGCCTCCTTCCAAAGTGACCACTGAAGAATCAGTTACGTCCTCCTGCCCGCCCAAAATCTTACCACACGTACTAACGTAACATGGCAGTGACCATAAAGTCTAACCTACAAAGATAACAATGCTAATTCACAATCTCATAGGTATTAACTTTAGGCACCAGTTTGGATAACTTCAGTTCGTTCACCACTATTTGTTTCCAAGTCAAATCAAAACGACACACACTGTGGCCGACTGCTGTAACTACAAATGCGGGTAGCGTGACACCAAAAGAACTAGGTAAAATTTAGCGAGGTGATGCAGCTAGAAATCATCTCCACTTCGTTACTGTTTTTTGTGTGTGAGTTGCCAGCGTCCTCAGAGTAGAAACTGTTCTAATGTGAATAAAGCCAGTCTTGGATGGCGTAATTAGGAGAATTCAGCTGATCTTCAAAAGTATCAAGACGGAGATGATTGAAAAAATCTAGATGTGAGTAAAATAATTGACCGCAGTTCATAAGGATCATCCTCCCTGTTGACTGAACTTACGGATAGCACTACATCTGGGCAGTATGATGACACTTAATACTAACCTCGCCAAGGGAGGTCAGTATGTGCAATGAAGGTATTTGGCCCATCCCGCGGTTCGGACGATTCTATTTACGGCCAATGGAAACCTCTGCCATAGTCCTTTCCCTTGAGGTTGCTTCATATGGACCTACTATGTTACGGTGTACTCGATCCAGCTCCCATCTGAGCCCAACCTAGACTGTTCATTCTTTCACCAAACAGAGTGATGGTCAGTGTAAATTTGTCCGCTATTCACTTTGGGTAAAAGTACTATTCTTTTTTCTCACAGGTCTTCTGTTTCTGCGTCTACGCATCTTTATACTTCAAAGTATCCAAAAAATAAGTGGAAACAGCCTTGGCCCATTGTTTCGTGCAAAACATGCAATGTCGGTTGCTTATCCAGATTGGAAATCGAACAGATTTATCATTCCACTTTGGACAGTGAGACTGATTCGTTTGCAAAATCAGCTTGACATGAAAAACAGCCATAAGACAACCAACCTATTCTTCAGTTGGCCACTCCACCTAGACCAACCGAAAGGATAGAACACACCAGACTTGGGAATATGTCAGTCAGTGTGAACGGTCTGTCATTTTGGTGACGCCGTGGGCGTTTTGTACATTTCCATTTCGGATATTTCAATGGCAGAGCTATGCCACTTGATACGCATCTCTGTACGTGGGGGATATACATGACTCAGGTACGATGACGAACGAAACTGTGATATCCATCCTGGTCAGATGAGTTCCACCTAGACTACTAAAGTTATCATTTCAGGAAACTTGCCTATTCGGTTGTTTATCAAACAGAGGGACTTCTAGACTGGTTTCACACATTAGGGCATCCGCTCGCTCTGTTCTCATGCTGCCGGAAATGCCCAGTGAACTCGATTCAGTACGGGGCATATTTGGCTATTCATGAATGCTCTGAGTTATATAAGACCACTTATTTCGGCCATGAAGGTATCTTCAGGCTATGAAACGCTGGCCTAGGCCGTTCTCACTTTGGCGTTTCATTAACTCTGACCTTTCAACTGTAACACCTTTTCGGTGCATATCTCTCATGCCACCTGGAAAGAGCACGAGGGCGAAGGTACTGCCAGTTTGCCCAAGACTAGAACAGGAGCAGTCGGGATGTCGGGTTTGGGTCCGAACCATGAACATCCGGTTAGTAAGTTCGCGCCTTAACTACTGAGCTATCTCGACCCCTGGATACGCATTAAACTGAGAAGTTTCTGAGCTGTCGGCCAACACCCGCAATCGCGTCCTTCATGGTGTATAACCTACCACCCCACCATACTGAAGAGAAAACAACTCTGCAGCCGACCCATGCAAAGTGGATCGTTCTTCTCACCTCATTGGTTAGGTGGTTTCGATTATCCCAAGGGGGGCAACAACCTACTCCGGAATATGCAACACACATTTGCCTGTGGGTACTTCCTAATGGCTTACATTCTAAGAAACCCTACTAGTAGTATAGTACATTAGCCACATTGCTGGTGGCATTACATTGAGTTACAGACACCACTCTGCATTGGAGAACTGGACGGTGGCGTCCTGATAACTACTAAATAAAAAGGCGTCTTCTCACTCCCGGCGACCCTCTACCACTATATTGTATACTGATGCTTCACGGTTTTTGCTATTTAATCTCAATTTTGTGCCTCATTTTTAGCGGAAGGGTCGGAAAAGTGATCTTTCTTGTTTTGTTACTTCGGTGCCGATGTTGGTCGATAAACATAGTTCTAGATAAAAACAGATGTATAAATTGTTGTGCATGACCTTGGCTATTCACCTATAATCGCAAAAATAGACTAGAACTTCAACTGTCATTGGATCTGTTTTGAACACCATGGTTATACACACTACCTGCAGTAACAAACTAGTAGTGTAAGTATCAAGCAAAATTTCAAAACCGGATACAATCTATTGTAGTCTAGGGTTTAAAAAATTAAAGCCCAAAAGTTGGTAATCGTGAAGGATTTTCTTAAAAACACTAGCTATTCACACATGGGCTTCTGGCCACAACCTTGTAGAGGTTCAGTTGATCTGGCGGTCGCACTAAACATCATGGCCTCTACTATCCTTCTTTGTGTGTGCCGTTAGTGCTGTTTTTTCGAAGCAAGTGATTGATCAACTGTTATATCTGACTGATGTTCCCGCTCCAGTGCCTGGTACCAGAAAAAGAACTCACCGACAAGGAACACTACAGCTTTATTGCAACAAACGAGTGCGTGCGAGTACGAAAGTTATAACGGTCCCGCGCTATTTAAAGGGGACTTTTTGACATTGATCCAGGCTGTATGATAGGCGTTTAGTGAACACCCATCGACAATGATCAGGCTTCTATGAAATGCCTGAACGCTGACCATATTCGGTCGTGCTTCTGTGGCCTGCCTGAATACTCATCGGCTTTTGCTGAATTGACTGAATGATTGATTGGCCTGGATGCTTGCCGGCTTCCCTATTGAGATTTTGGTGTTTTAGGGCCTCAGTAGGTTCCGGGCGTTCAGGAATCTGAACTTCCTGATATCAACAAATAGGCGTTTTTGACGCAATTCCTTTAACACTGAGCAGTCTAAGACCTATACTGTTTATATATTGACGAGCAAGTGCAAAATAGATGGTAGAACGTAGAAAAATACATTTTCGGCGTGATTGCCAAGTTATTTCTTTGGATTTGCTGGTCGCCCCACGTTGTTTTCCGAAACATGATTCTGCAGTATCTTCGTACGGTTGCAAAGGTTTAATTGTGGGCACGAACCTTCTCACAGAATCACCAGGCAGAGAGAAGACCCCTTCAACATTTGTATCTTGCGCAAACAATCCAACAAGCGGCACTGGTCAGTAGGCTGGATATACAGTTTTTACGTTGCATGCAACTGCAGTCAGAGGTTGCTCACAGCTGTGCTGGGAGAAGAAAGTTCGAAGCGCATTTAGAGTTATTCTAGTGAAAAATAGGGGAGGTGTCAACTCTCCTGGAAAAACCCTTGATTGAACTAGATCGCCCTTGTCAGGGTCTCATGAGACCAAGCTTTTGAAGAATACTCTCATCTTGCTGTGGTATCTCTAAGCGGAGACGACTTCCTACTAATTCATCAGAAATGTTCAACACCGATGCTAATAATCATTAACTTTTTTTCAAACTAGCGATCAAAGTTGTGAAATTATTACCCAAGTTTCAGTGCGTTCACCTGTTTGGACGGGATGGCTCATCTGCGTGAAATAAGTAGCAGGTAAGCTCTCCACCTCACCTGTTATGTGAACAGGGTTTTATTCGCCCAATTAAGTGATACTTAAAAAAAACAAACTACGGATGCCGTTTTCTACTTTAGTCTGTATTAACGGGAGTAATCCGTCCTGAATCGGAGAAGAATGTTCAAACGAGATGTTTTAGCCAATCGGTTATCCACTCACAAGTGGCCTAGTACATGTCTTATATTCCAAGACGGGGGAAAACTTTCGCTCATTGGATGTTTCAAATTTAGTGTTAACCTTCTAAATGAGGTCAGCGGGAAATCAGATAAACACCCTACAACTATTTCAGTATTTTAATGAATAGCCAATGGTGCGCTTTGCACCACTCTTGGAGAGAGTTTAAATCCACAACGGGAGGACTTTAAGCACACAAAATACCCAAATGGGGATTAATGATCAGCAGTGTAACTGGTTTTCACTCAAGCAGAGGTTGGTCCCACTCACCCTCGACTCTTGCAAATTGAGTCACACGGCTCTGCACTATCTAACTCCTTGAGTGAGAACTCATCATCGGAAGTCTAGTTTGATATGTGGGTTAGCAAAATTTCTGACTGAGTTAACCCTCTTGAATGGGATAGATGTTCTCTCGGTAAACACAGCTGAATCGCTCTCCCTAGGCAAACTGTAAGAATAGTTAGGCTCGATCTCACAGTAATCTAGAATAAGTAATGTTCTGATGTAGGCTTGGGCAGCCTGGTAGTATCTCAGCCCTCGTGCTTCCTTCGGCTGGAATAACAACTAGGCATCGAAGGGGTTATGAAACTGGAAGATTATTATCACTATTATTATTGTTAATAGGTATGGGACCACATCTTTCCTCTCTGTCAACCTAATGTGACCCATTTGGTTCGAAACGCAGGAAATCTTGAGACAAGTAGTTGCTTTTTCTACATACTGTGAAAATTAACAGTTTCTGTCAGCTAGAGTTTCAGGCAGGGCAAGACTCTGCACTGCAATCGTGGCTCTAAAGTTTGACCAAAGGAGGGTATAACTCACTCTACGTTTACAGATGTCACTAAGAGGATTCCATTATTTTCGTGATTACGCCTTTATTATAAAGTTTACTCTCCTATCTCATAAGGGTTCTGTACGCTTCACCTATATATCTGACCTTGATTCGCTTCCTTCTCACACAAGCTACTATGTTTGCATGACGTTTACCAGAAAACTTCAAAATGAACGCGTGAAGAGACGATAAATTTTGGGCAACACTGGTTGGAAACACGGCTTACGATCAGGGATTTTCAAAAAACCCAGTGAACGCTTGACTGATTTTTACTTGATAGTAGATAGAAACTTTAGGCGTTGAAACAAATAGAACTCTACTCCAGCAGCATTCGTTGAAGAATGACCGAATGAATAGGGGAACACCTTTGGGGTGAGCAACATTTTTGTGGGCTTTGCGTCTCCAGAGGTCCACTTGTCGGCCGAAGAGAGAGCCATTCAAGTTTTATGAGGCAACGTTTCCCAATCGCACCAGAACAGCTCCCGCTAAAGTGAACGGTATTATACTTTATTTCGTTCTTGGATGCTTCATAAGTGTGGCGGCAACAGGATAAATGAGACATAGACCAAGCACCAACCAGGAACGTACTTTGTGCATGACTTAATAGATGTTGGAATCAAGGCAGTTTAAAACACACTGAACGAAAACCATGTTAATTGCAAATGACGTGAGAGGCCGTCTACCTACCGACGTAAACTACGACGCAAACTATGTCGTTTAGTGATACCTATCGGGACACAGGTGATGGAGGTGATTTGAAAGTGTTTAAATTTCGAGTCGTTTTACTGTTCGAGTGAGATGAACTCCATATACAGCATTCCGAAATAGGTTCTACTAATCGTCTTCCTAAGTCAAAGATGCTGCCTGTCTGAAACGAATTAATTCCATAGACCAACATATTCCGGCAGTTCAAGTTCTTCTTCTCGTTCAGCTGTAGCACCCTTTCGCTGCCTAACTGCCATGCCACCAGAAGGAAGCACGGGGGCTGGGATACTGCCAGATTGCCCAAGCCTAGACAGGGGAATTCGAGAGAGAGAGAGGTCGGGTTCGAACCATGGACCTTCCGGTCAGTAAATTCCCTCTCCAACCACTGAGCCATCTTGCCCTAACAGTTCAAGATAAAAGGAGCTGAAAAGGCGTGATAAGCCTATCGTGCCGATTGACAGTGCAGTTATGGAAAGGTCGCACATTCATGAGTACGAAGAAATCCCGATCACCAAATGCAGTTCGGTTTACCCCAAGAGCTAGGAAAAACACGTTAATTTTGTTTAACTTTTGTAACGGACGAATTGATTTGGAACAACAAGAACGTATTATTTTGCCATGTTCGCAGCCTGTTAGATAGACGCAGTCCCTAGAATCGAAGGAACTCACTACTGGACTTGGCTGAAAATTCACTTTTGACCTGGTGTACATGCTAGGTTAGCAGTTACCAGTTACTAAAATTCGTATATTGGCCGTAAATCGGGCTGCCTGCATGCAAGCTCTGCAATAATGTTTTGCAACTGCGCCGCTACTGCAAAACGGTGTCCATTTAAGAAGTGTCATCGCGGAATCACAGGCCAAAGAAAAAGGTTTATAAAAAGTCGTATAGACGTAATACGCTACTCGTAAGGTTGCTCAAAACTTTTAAACAGCCCACGACCGACTTCGCCTTTCTTGGGGCTCATCAGGTACACGCAGTCCCCGAGTTTCCTTCAACCTTTTGTTTTAATTGAACCCAAATTAGCGAAATATACTCAGTTGCATACCAATTTAGTTTTGATGAGAGGCTCACCCAGCTGAATCTCTCGTTTCTAATGTTCTTTAAAGAAATGGTTGTCCGAAAAATTCTACTTGGAAACTTCTGGGGCATTGCAACTCGATCAGCCCAACAACACAAGCTTAGGACCAGACAGTTAGGCACCCATACTTTAAGAACATTTCCAACATAGCAAGAACGCTACGATAGGTGACTGTTACGTTGACCTGCAAATCTACGAAAACATTTCGGAAAGCAGCAGCAGAACCAGAATGAAAATGAGAAGCACTAAAACAAGACTAACTTTATGTACAAATTTAATACAAGGATTACGACAATCACTGCGCTAAACAAAGAGGAAGAACGCTACTCAGCAGAGTGCTGAAAATCAAAATCAGGTTGGAGGGGCACCATCAGTCGTTACTCATCTCCTTGCATGAGAATTATATTAGCTGAATCAAGAAGACATGAAACCCAAGGGAGAAAACTGTCGAAAAATACATGGAGACCTACGCGACCTATCAGTCTATTGATAAAAACGAACACCGAACTTCCCAAGCTCAAAATCATGCTGGAAACCGGTAAGGAAGTCAATGAAAGGTGAAACGGGTTAATTTAAGACCACTGGAATGTGCACCTCAGGAAATCGAAAAGTCAAACAGAGTGTTAAACGAAAATTGTGTAAAACTAAAAGATGACCTAGAAACCGGACAAAACTCTAGAAAATCATAACACAGTGCAACAGAAACGACGAAGAGCCCTGTCAACCCAAATATAACTGCTTAAGGATAGGTGTCTAGTTGTTCGGTCAAATGACAAGAACAAGTAAGGTAAGCGGACAGGCTAGTCGGAGTGAAGGAACGGGACTACTGAAATGAGGTATTCAACAGACCATTCAAACACAAGGAAAGCAGATCGCAGCGCGAACGATATCTGTGTGGCAGGTCAATCTACGCAGCATGATAAAAACTCTTATGACGCACTTCAATACGTCGTTGAAATATGGACATTAATCTAACCACGCTACGTTTTCCCTTTCGCAAAATACTCTAGTGAACTCAGACTTTCCCAGGGTCCGAGACAGACTAGTCAATGGTCATGGTCTTCGCCACGCGTTTTTATATGGTATGGCGTCCCCACGCGATGCGAAATTATCACGTGCATGACGGTCGATATAACTGGCTATTAATGCTAAGTCTCAACGTTTCATTGGATCGTTCGCAATGGATAAAACTAGGGCGATGGTCTTCTGTGACCTCGACGCTGTCATGTGAACCGTCGGACGCACGTAGCGAATGATAGCGAAAGGTATCCGTGATTTACGTGAAAAAAATGACGGAATTTAGGAGAAAACTACTCTGGAACGGCACTCATAGGTCTGGGATCAATAGAGGTGGAAATTGTATATAGTGAACAGTGAGCATGTGTTCATGTTGAAGACTAGAACACAGAAGTCAGTTTTTTTCTTGAATATCCAGTTTCAGACAACTGTATCGTGTCAAATTCCAGCGTTAGGTGTCCTACACTTACAATCATTTCCTGGAAATCCGAACCCCAAATAAGTTCCAAGTTTTTTTCAGAAATTATTGACTGTTGATATGCAACAACACTCATATTATGAAACTGGCTGCAACAGCCAGGTAGTAGTGATGATAATTGGACTTTTCCAATGGATTCTGTTAATATGTACTCACAATAGTCCATTTTTGGGTTGCAGGTGGAACCGTATAAAAGTAAAAAATGCTCCTTATTCAAACATTCAAAGCACGCTTGATCGTTGTCTATTCGACGAGTACTGGAATGGTCAGTTGTCGTCATCTTGGTTCGAATGCATCCATCAGCTGGCCGATCATATGCACGTTTCTTTGTTAGCCAGTGCGATACTACTCACTCCGGCCGATGCATTGACACAACTTTACTACTTGCTTTGTCAGTATAGTCCTGGTCCAAAACAAGTCTTCCCATTCTCATGGTCTACATCGAGTGGCTTGTGAGCCAATACTGTGGGACCGGTGGCTGACCCGAGTGGAAAAGCACAAACAACACGCTTTCAATCTAACAGCGGTATTCGCACTTCGGGTTACCATTTCTAGGATGATAGCGTCGGCGCGCTAAGCTATTGATTGACAACCTAGCCTGACTTCAGTGTTTCGATGTGAAACATCATACTGACACTATAGAGTCTTCAGTGGTCAACCACACTGAAACAAATAAAAAATACTAGCAATGCGGCTCTTCGTCATTAAAAAGTACGAAAGAGTTTGAGAGAATTGAAAGTATGTCCAACGTAAGGGTGTGCTAGCACAGATCTGATGAATTTTGTGGACGACCTGCTTCAACTGTTCCGGATCGCCCACGGATCATTTTCTCGTTTTCCTCATCTAGTACCAACAACGAAATAAGAAGGAGACATTCCGCCTGGGAGTTTTGAGATCCAGTGTGCATGTTACGACAAGTTTTGTGTATGACTGGAAGCGCTGTACTTCATTTCTCAATATTTGTTCTGCTGTGGCTGACCAGACGGCTGTTTGACCATCTGCCGATTGTGTTCCCGATGGACAGCTTGCTCACGATTGGTCAACCTGACACTAAAATAACCAAAAAAGGGTCAGTCTTACTAGGATCGCCGCAGTTAACAATGATCGCAGTCCTAAACGGGAACTGTTACTAGTGGAACTATGACCCTGTTTAGCAAATCAGGCTCTCTACAACGAATAGAAGTGCTGAAAAGATGCATAATCTTCGTGCCGAAATTGATGAATTTTCCGCATCTTTTTCGAATAGTTCAGGTTTATTTTTCGCGATAATGACATCCAGTATATCAGAGGTAATGTTTTAAACAAAACGAAACACGATGCCATCAGGGATGTCAAAAGATTTTTCACGACTTCCTGTACTGATTTGTATGGAATGCAGCGGTTGTTTTATTCGATCGTTGGCAGAATGCGTTTGCATTTACATGAACTGGTAATGAAACAAGCTAAACATATTTCACGTAAATGAATAAAGACTGGAGTTTGATCGGATCAACCACAGGGTAGAAAGCTGGCCGTACGACCCGCTTAAGGTTTGGACAAGCTCACACACAGAATGCTTCCCCAGTTAAATTTCAGTGCTTCTGCATGGTATTTAAACTTGCTGTTAATGAAATGCTAGAGCTGTAGATTCCAACCGTACTCACTTCAGTTTGCGGTCGGAAGCTACATTGCCCTTGCACACTTTGCTACGTCACTCACCAGGGACCGCATTTAATCTCAGTTTGGAAGATGCTAACATACGGAAAGCTTCTAATTCGGTCTCACTTGACACAGGCATCCGGTCCGCTGAGGCGTTTGTAGAACCGTCGCCCATAGTTCGATATATCACACTACCCTATGAAAATACTGTAGCACTTTTTCCCAATTCGGAGGTTCACTATCGCAGCTGAGTGAGGCAATAGATGAGGTTGTTGGAGTGTCAAGACATCTTAGTAAAGGGTTCTGCCTTCGCTGACAACTGGGTTGTCTGTGCAAAAAGCCAGATTGTTTCGAAAAGAAGCTTTAAGAGGTCGAGTTCGGAAGAGCTGGTATGACAAACAACGCCTGAAGGACGAAAACCGTGGTGATTTGTGGGGAGAAACTAATCGGATGACTGCGGTTTCACTCTAGTCCATTTGCTTTCCTGGGGAACCCATCACTCCTCTTTGTCCAGCAGGAACCGTGACATATTTGAGTGACCCCTTTACTTTCAAGCGCAAAGGAGTCTGCAGCCACCGACAGCAGCTGATGATGAAACTGCTCGACGAGATGGAGCACGCTCCGTTGAAGTTGCATTGAAGAATTCAGATCTCAAGCAACTACCTAATACCAAGGCTGTCACATTCACTAGTGCTCGGTCAAGCCATCTCTAATACCCTCAAAAGACTGGGTAATTATATCAGGCGGTCTATTCGAAGCTTACATTCCAAGAAAGCGTGTTCTTCGGGTATTTATCCTCCGTATCCATCTTAGGTGCAGTCTGCTGAGGGCGAGACTCAGGAACTACCGGCGTAGTCATTGTGATCGGACTATCTTCTGTCGTGGAAACTGTGGCTGACTGTGGTGCACATTCTGCGGTTTTGTTGTATCAAGCTTGGTGCTCAATGTGCTTGTCATAATCGGGCCGCAAAGGAACTCGAAAAACATCTACGTCTTCTAGTAGACACTGCCTTCGACGTCTTTCATCAAGCCTGACCTAAGCGCCGTTCGGAAGCGCGCAGCAGGGGTGATGGACGTAAGCATAGTCATGGATGTATGCACAATGCTTGTGCGGAATGAGAAGCACCATCAGTGCGGTGCTGACGGATGTCCCTTTGGCATCATCTCATCCCTTCGTGTCATCGATTGTGATGTTGATCTTTTGGTCCAATGATAATTTATATCGAGCTATCTGCTTTCCGTAATCCACCGAGTCCATCGTTGGACTGGGACGTCCTAAGGTCCCAAACAGTGACTTGAATGTGCTCACCATTCTGGACTGTTCACGTACCTACGACACTCTGTGTGTGGTGAATGGCGCTGGGTGTCCCTGTATGGCGGATGCCTTTTGTCTGATGTGCGACTCATAGCTGGGCTAGCGCTCACTATGCCTTGAAGAACAGTGAACACTTTCATGAAGGAAACTACTGACAAGGCTGTTGAAGACTCTTCGACAACCCACGACCGCTTTCGCCCTTCTTGGGTCCATTCAGGTAGGCACAGTCGAAGAGTTCTCAGCAACCTTGTGAGTAGTTGTCTTTGTGAAAATATACTGCGGTATCTCGAAGATAGTGACAACTGAAGCATGAGGCGGTCTTTGTGCAGTACATAAACGAGAAGACCAGAATGATATGCAAATGAGTGTATCTGTCAAAAACAGTGAACATTGTTCGTCCTTTTTTCAGTTGCTGCTATGTACACGTCTGCTTGCATGTCAGACATTCTCACATACATTGGAGATCATTTCACCTGAGTGGAGTGTCTCTTTTTCTCTGGTGTTCTAATGTACTTCCTTCAAAATCTGATGATGGCATTTTTTACATTTTTGATCATGCTGTTCAAAAATAAACGGAAATAGGGTTTACCAAGACAGTAGTAAGGCTGGGATATGCCGAATCAGCATTGAATTGACAACAAGCTACTCTCTGATGCAGGGACCTGATTAACCGATGGTTTGTTGAGCTCGTAGGCATTGAATATGGAAGAATACTTGTTTACTAAAGACCAATTGGCATGCGGAGGAATGTTAGGCGGGTAGAACAAGGTCATAGTGGCAGATAGCAACCTGCTTGGTGAGGTGGTCTATTTGGACGTGGGTGGAGTCAGGCGGTGCTGATAGGGGGTAGGGGATAGAGGGTAGGCATGCCACAGATACTGGATAAGAATGTCCGAAGAAATGCGAATGCACTGTAATGACACAAATGCACGCTGACCATCACATATACCTGATAGCAATTCATGTACCTTAAGCATGTCTATGCACTTGGACTTTATAGCTGATTCGCCACGTCTGCCAGTGTCATCACTGAACTCGGGGGCTGACTTACACAATGCACCAGACGTTATCTAGGTACCTAAAGCGCTTTGGTTAACTTGCTAGAAAGCAGACAAGGATTAAGTGGATCTTGAAGTGGCAAGTACGAGAGCAGGTAGTAGACAATGTCAGCTGCTACTACATTAGACAGATGTTTGGGCAGTCAGATGTTAAAGTGCACAAGCTCGACGGACAGCAAACTTCCTCGGTAGCTCAGTCGGTACCGAACCCATCCGGTGATCCACAGGTCGGTCGTTCGAATCGACCCACAGGCGCGTTTTTCCTTTCGTCTTACGTGCACTTGGACAGTGGGCAGTTACAAAATTGCTTGAGCTGTGGTCATCAGCTGACAAAAGTCTCATCTACTTCATGCTATCGACCAAAAGCGGCCACTGTTGACGGTTGTTTGCTGTAGAAAGGTAAACTGAACCCATATTCGTAAGCGGATGTATTCCTTAAAAACTCTGTGATATTTGGAGTCCGTTTCTTTGGTCTTGCACTTGCCACAAATACAGATACATCCTGCTCAGATTATCGCACTGGTCGAACGCAGCTGAAAGCTCAAATATGCTTTCACGCTTTACATCAACCTCACTTCTATATACATATTGTAACAGCCTTATATGTTCATCGGGATGTACGTACCTTCACGCTCCGTTTACCATGTTCAATAAGTGCGAATAACTAGGCGAACAAGTCCAGCCTGAGTAGGGTTTCAGAGGGTTTGGTAAACAATCGGTAGATTTCCTATTTGGGCAACGTTTCCCTTTTGACACAAAAGCTTCATCAGGCCAAGTGAGCCACTAAGTCACCAAGCTGGCCAGGTTTTAAGGCAGACAGAGAACCGATCAGTAAGACCTCTTCATATTAGTTCACTAGATCAGTGTTCAGTGTCAATTAACGGCTCTTGTCGGTTAGTGTGGTTGCCAAAATCTTGCATTGGTGGGTTGGGGGAGTTTCAAATTAGTTCCGATCGGGTTGGGTCCCTCAATCTCCCACTTCATGGTGCTTCAGTTGATAGTTCACCGCGGGTGCCACTGGTAGATTTCGTCGGTCTTTGTGAGCTTGTGAGTGTTGCAACAAGTTAGTTGGGGTGAGGGAAGGTGGGTGAAGTTAAGCGGAATTCAGATGATGACTACTCCTCCTTCTGATAACCGCACACCAACACCTGTCAACTCGACTGATCCAAAACCGTTCTCCGCACGCTTGCCAGTTCCACACCTTCGATTCTGTTAACACTGGGATGCTTGGCGATTTCTACCGCCTCGGCCATCAGTCTCTGTGACCTGGACCGTAGTCCTCGCCTCAAAACCTCAACATTTTCTAAATCTATTTTGTGTCCCGTGTCCAGTGCATGTTCCGGAATTGCCGAGTCTTTCGTTACCGCTCGATGTTCATCTGCGTTTGTCGGTGGCCTGATTATCTTTCTCCTATGCTTTCCGATTCTAGTGTGAAGTTCCTTGGCCGTCTGTCCTATATAGACCTTAATGCAGTCGTTACACTTAATTTTGTAGACACAGTCCCTGGTTCTGTTTGCCGGGAGACGATCCTTCAATTGCACCAGTACAGAGCCAAAAGTGTTTCCCTTCTGGAAGGTTACCCATATGTTAGCCGTGTTTAGAAGCCTTCGAATGACCTCTGATGTCCCTGGTTTATATGGAATAACAGCAGTCCCAATTCATTCCCTGTTAGGTTTTGCTACCGGTACCAACACCCTTGGCAACTGACACCTAATCAAACTAGCTGGATATCCACTACCCCGAAGTTTGTGCTTCACGTCAATTTGGGCCACTGTCCGATCAACTTCTTCAGTGCACAGGGCCCTTACCTAAACATTGACGAGGCAGTACTGGCGATAACCGACTTCAGATGGGCAGATGAGTAGTTCAAAATTGCTCAGTGTCCGTTGGCTTTTCTTACACTGTGGTCTTTAGTTTCCCCCCGACCTTATGTGTCATGCAGTTTAAAAGGCCAGTGTACCCGAGGTTGACTCTATCTCCATACTAAATCTGATCTATGCACTCAGTTCATTCAGATAGTTGTAATACTCACTGACCTTGTCTCGTTTCACCACGACGAAAGTGTCAACTGCATAACGCCCGAATATCTTGGGTGGGTATGGGAATCCGGCCAAAGCTTTCTGTTCAAATTTTTCCATAAATATATTTGCCAAAGCCGGGGATATTGGAGATCCCATTGCTGGACCTTGTTCTTGAGTATAAACCACTGAGTCAAAAACGAAGTGGGTGAGATTCAGGGTTTGCTTTGGAGAGGTGGTGAGTTAACGTACTGTTTCTAAGGTCACTCAACCACTTCGTTAGGCTACCTGGTTAAATTTCAATGAAGGTGGTGATGGTGACGGGTTCACTCAGGTGGACCATGATGATCCCGACTGTAGGTGAGCGAAAGGTTAAATGCGCACACAGCTTGACAGTTTGGACATACTTTGATGGTTACTTTTGTTTGGGTTGAATTGAAAATGACCGATGCAAACGGGGGATAACAGTAGCTCATGCAGACTGATTATATGTGCATCAGTTCTGTGGCAAACAAATCACTGATGCGTTAGAGTGGTGACCCTACCCACTAACCTGAAGAACCAGAGGACCGGAGTTTGTTTATTCAAGCAAGTCCCAACCCTTGGTTCGCCACCTCCTACAGGATTTTAATTTCTGAGCTGCCTTAGGTCCTCCGTTCGGAGGAGTTCTTTCCAATTTATATGTAGGCCCTGGAGATAGAACCATGTTTGTGGTCCAACCGAACAAAATCATTTGAAATGCTGCATTCGTACCGCGGTGCCTGATTTTGTTATTATCACTCGGTTCAACTTCGAATACTTCCATGTAGCGGAAACTCCGGATTGCCAGAGGGCACGATAGCAAAACGAAACACCAACAACGCGTATAAACAACCAGAAATTGACTAAAGTATTCTTTGCAATCTCAGCTAAGTAGATGCTGGTTTTCAGTATGAATTTTTCTATACACGTAGTCACTCTTTAGAGCTATGGTAACTCTACATTTGGCATGTGGTCAGGCATTTTGTTAGCAACCCCTGATAGGATCAAGAAAGTTGATTATGTGAACCCCCTTCACCATGCATCTTTCGTATGCTTCACTATGAATACCCTAAATGAGCCCCGTGACGTTGCAGTCTTAAACATGCGTAGTTTCAACGAGTTTCATACAATATTCTGAAGATAAATAAAAAAGCCGTGAATGTGCGGTAGGGCTGCTTTCAGCGACGATTACTATATACATCCAAGACAAGTAGGTGTTTTGAGGAATTTGAAAAAAACTTTTTATTCCTTATCAAAAAGTTTCAGGTACCTGATATTCATCAAATGGGGTCGTCAGAGTATTGCTTAAATGTGTAGCAGTCAGGATTGATGGCCTTCCTTCGTACCGGGGTGAAAAACTTTACCGTTTGTGCCAGATGGATGGTGAGGTTTGAATATTGTTTGATCTCGAACAGTTAGTTTATCAACATTCACAAGCAATTACACCTCTAATCAAATTAAAACAAAGTTAAATGCAGATCGTTCAAATGTTTCTAGTCTTACCAACTCTGCCTCTCTTTTTCGGTCAACAGAAGCGCTGTTACTTCGCTCGTCACACAGCAAGATTGCATAGTGAATCAGTTTGCATAAGTTCATGTTTAATCCCATCGTTTATCGCCCTAGTGAGCCCCAGCCAAGCACAATCACATATATCGATCGGGGTAAACTTCAAATAGCAACCCAGTGTGAACAGCTTCGATCATCCGTAGCCCAGCAAACCCACCACCATCACCACCAGAAGGTTTGCAACGCCGAATACAGGGCATGACCATACATGAACCCCAGCAACTACATAAGGCTGTTTACCACTTTTAAATGTTTTGTCAATATGGCAGTGTAGCAAGTCTTGGCAGCATGCGATGCATTTAGTTGAACTGTGAACGCTCATCTCATTTCGTAAAGCATACCGAACCGAAATTCAGTGTTTCAGTCCGATTCCGAAGGCCAAGGTTTTTAAAGAGAGATTGATGGGTGCTTCATCAGCGATGTGCTTCCGCTAAGCCCTGAAACGCCATAGTATTTCATCTAGTAATCCCGATAACATCAATTTGCCAGTTATCATCATTTTGATTGAAACCAAAAGTAATCGTATAGTCCTACAAACACAAAATCTGTTTAATTATACTTAGGACATTGAAATGCAGAAACAGAAGAATGGATGGGAAAGGAAACCGGCGCTAGCGCACCGCAGGCAGTTTAGAAACCTACAACTCCACACGCTTAATCAGATGGTCTGGAGAAAAACGGACAGTATGAATGCCACTGTCAAAGATTGACCGCCATATTTAGCGAACTAGGAGGGGTTACAAGACCATCCTTGAAAGGCGGACCGCACCAGACACCTAAACTCATCTTTTCACACCCTTCTGTCAAGTCACAAGTTGTCCTTATCGTAGTATGCACCATTCTAAAGGAGGTGCGGAGAAAACATGCCTTGATAGACGATAATTTGGCATGCGTGACACATGACCGAGCCACAAAAGTTGACGGTGCTAGGTGTTTCCTGCGACTGAAATACCTACTGTACAACCAAACACCCGGTTCGTTATTGCCTAGTTACACATTTGTCGGCGTCATCTGAAAACAGCATCGCTTCTGAGACACTGGAAGCGGTCATCTGCCCACAGAGGCCGTGTCTGGTAAACATCCGGCATTACAGTCCTTACTGTAGCCAATTTCAAATGACCCTTGAGACCCAGTGATTTGCCTTTCAGAAGCCACATGTGACGTAGATGGACTACAATGATTCCGACACCAACTTCATAGAACATGCCGCCGTGAGAGTAAAAGCTATTGCCGATGTGCGCAGAAATTTACCATAAACCACAGTGTTTCTGACGGAATAGCGAGGGGTGTGTTCACAGAATGTACTTTCTGAAGCCTGACTCTGCAATTCGTGAGCAGTTGTGCTTCAAAGATTAGGACGATGTCGTCTGTATACTCCAAATAGGTTATTTGAACATCCAGGTGTTCAAGACACTTCAGCGTTCGCCTCATAGAAGTTTTAACAAAAATGGAGAGAGTGGACATCTTAACCGGAAACCACTTATTACATGGAAGCTTTTAGTCAGCTCCCCATACACTCCTACACACTTTGAAGTGGGTGAATATGAGGAACAGATTATGTTCACAAGCATGGTTAGAATCACTGACCGATCGATAGAAGCGATCACACCATTAAAGTCAAGGGACACCAAGATTGCGAGTTGTCCAACACGTCAGACCCTGCCCCAACATCTGAGGCAGTAGACTTCAGATGTCATGCTATAGTGGGAGTCAGTCTGATAATTGTTTAGTTATCACATTCAATGCGAGCACCAGTCCTCAGTTTTCTGGGACCGGTTTTTCTACCAGGTAAAGTTATGAACTAGCTACCAGAAATGAACAATGTAGATGGATGTTCTTCTGACCTAGGAGAAAGGTGACTCTTCAGTGGTGACTGAACACTTCGGAGACTGTAAAGAGTTACCTATTCACAGTACACGTTTCTGTCAAACACCAACAGCCCAGACTGGAAGTAGTAGGTGACCAATTGAATTCCTGCACGAAGTATTCTGCCCAATGGTTTCAACGCTTTCTTTTGATGGATATCTGATAGCCACTGTGGTCTCTGGTAGTTTAACTGACACGTGGCTTCCGAGAGCATGTTGAAACATAACAGCTTGGGGACATTTTCAACATTTCCTGCCTCTTCCATTTCTTCGAATTTTTGGATCTAACAAGTTTTCGGCTGTGTGCGGACACTCAGCTTCGCCTGGCCTCTGATGGCACATCGAAGCTGCCGCTGAGCCTTCAGCAAATCCACGGTCCTATCCGGTTTTTGGTATCTCAAGCGGAGGGGCAGGCAATGCACTAGTGTGTACGAAGTCTCCTGTTCATGTGTTGCCCACTTATATCCGCCAAGCGATACTATGCAAAATGGTGAATTAGTTGGCTGATGTTAAATATGCCAAAACTCTTGCTTAATTTTTTTTTCGCGCTCCATTGAAATCGTACGAAAATAAGGTTGCAACTGCAGGACACGGTTGAGCTCAGAATAATGCCCGCCAGGACGCTAATGATACAAGCCTAATAAACTCTAGTAAAACGTCAAAGGTCTGACCGAATGGATGAACGCCAGCAAACAACGGATCGAAGAGCGAAGGACAAAATTCCTGGTATAGATGACAGAAAACCAATGGATGCATTTTTTTCGACAAGTGAAGGAGATACCAATTCTATTCGATTTGATTAGCTAGGAGGTGAAAAAACTCTGAAGTACTTTTATGTTACTACCGCAGCCACGGGAATCGGCCACCAGAAAGGGAGCAAAGGCAGATAAATCGGACTGTCCCGAGAACAGCAACAAGGCTGGTAGTATCCGTAAGCGTGCGCGGGATTCGAACAGATACTGGGTTGGGGGTTCTGCCGCCAAGTTACATGTCCCGGTACTGCAGCAACCCGATGTACCCGTGAGCGGCAAGGCCCACTGACTAACCCGACAACCAGTCAGAACGGTACACTGAAAGATGGGAAAACACTTTTGACGAACTTGGCAATAGTGAGTGCCACTTGGGTAAGAATTCCGCCCATATTTGAACCGATTTATCGACTGGCATTCCGACTAGTGGCAATAAGCAGCAGACCCAGCAGTCAGTCATCTGTGCCACTTATAAACTGTTGGTAAGGCTTGAACGTACGTGAAAGGGAAGGAGATTTGGACTTTATTAAGTGGGAATTCAAGTGCACGCAGGGCTAGCAGGAGTGAACCTAAACAGGCTAGTTAGCTGATTCATGTTTCAGGGGTGACAGTCCTTCTTTCTCGGATGCATCAGTTAAAACAACCCGTTATCTTGACTTTCTAAATGTGACGTCGTTGAGGATGTTACATTTTCTCGTTGACCGTAGCTCTCTCCAGCCTGATGATTTTACTTTAATCTGAGATTCAACTATTAGTCATCTGCAGGTTTTTCTGATGGAACATTTTTCGGAAATGGGAATTTGGCGGGTTTTGCCCTGTGTCACCCGATCCTCTGGACGTTCGGAAGTATCGAAAAGCGCGTAGTCACACGCTCAATCACCGGTGCCGGCGCTGCCAACTACCACACAGAGTAATTTATCACAAATAAACTAACTGAATCTGTCCAAAACAGCTGCGCAGGCCGACTCGATCTTCTCGGCTATCAAATACTTGTCCGCCAAGGAGTAGCTAACCAAGGCACAGTCGCAATGTTAATCGTCACTTTGACCGAGCTGTTGGACCCGGCACAGCGCTTATAGAGTAGCTGGCAAATCTTAGCAGGTACGCAAATGTGGGAGCCGACGACAACAGTGATGCTAGAAATTTCGAGTTAATTGCCCATTTTGAATGCAAAAGATCACTGGGTCGAGGGTTTGAAATCTGAGTCACTACTGTCCCCCGGTGGCGGTGGCGGCATACGCATACACACGAATTCACATGCGTACGTTCAGTGGGATCATTCTGTCGAACTGGCACCGGACACATCAATCCTTCTAGCTAGCCAACTTAACTGTGTAGCTCCTGGTGTGTGCTGACTCACCTTTATGGAGACGCATGACAACAAGTCATATATTACTACCAATACCCAGTGGCAGCATTTTTAGGAGCTGACCCATTTGACGGAAGTAGTCTTTCAGGAGGAAGTCAAAGTGCTTCCGTAAAAATGTCGAACAATGAAAGACCATCGGCACTGACTGATTCACTTTGGCGAAAACTGATCTGATGAAGACATCTGAACGAGAGTATTCCTTAACTTGTTTTGTCTTCCAACTGGACTTTACTCAGCTCGGTCATCACGTCTGGCATCCTTCAGCAATCCTCGTCCTCATCAAACGTGAGAAGCGGCGGCTTGACTGACGAATTTCCCAAATTCCCTTCAAAAACAGGAGGGTCATTTGCACTTCCCACCTGGCCTCACTTTTTTGAGTGGTATTTATTACGGCTTTGGAAAGCATTTGATCATCCAGGAAAACGATCGTATTGAGGTGAAATGATACAGGGAGCGGGTTGTCCCTGGATAGTACGATAGGCTTTATCCTATATCATAGGTTAAATTCAACGCTTTAGGATGGCAGTAAACAGGTTATTGCTTCTGGCGAAATAAACCCAATTGCAAAATTATTTGGCGTTAACGAAGGACTCAACTGAATCCGAGCGGTTATCAGCGACCTGGTGAGTAGAGCATTCCGTCGACCTTATTCTTCTTGTGTGATTAATTCTAATCACACACACTTCCATGGGCATAGGTGCTGAACAGTAACGAATTACCATGGAGCGAACCGAAGAGCTTTTGTGCCATTGCAGATATGTTGCAGGGCATACTCGGGGCGAATATCAGAGATGCACAACAGACCTAGAAAATCGATCAAGAATGGCACACCCTTGGCGGAACGCTATACCATCTGGTCATCAAACTAATCCCGAGTATCTGAGCTGACTTTCTGGATGGAAACGTCAGAATGTAGAATAATCACTAAGAGAAGGCCCGCTGAAGGCGGGGTACGATACGAAAGCCACCCATGGTCTCCCAAGGAAATGGAATCATGTTTTGGACTACAAAGTTGTTTATATTGTTTAGGGACTTGCACTACTCAGGTATGCCTGTAAATAGGCTACCATTAGGTCACTAAGTTTCCACGTCGCTTTCAAGATGAAATCTCCTCAACATAACACCACAAGACTCCTGATCCGGAATATTTCCTGGCTACTTCATAATTCTTTTGTCTGTGAAATGGACCGCATAGATCGGAGCACCATCATGTTGATGTTGCAACTTCATTTCCTTCACCGACAATGTATGACGGCAAAGAATTATTGATCTTATCGGCGTATGCTTCATCTTGTCACTTAAGGTCGGTATCTAAACGTTTTGTGGAATCAATACAGAGTCAGCACTTTAGGCCTATTTGTTGGTTGCACTTTGAGGTTTCCGTAGTCATACCAGTGGCATATCCGTCCATCTGATTTATTGCGTCACTAATGATCACATTTTTCCAGTGGTCATTGTAAATTTTTGAAAGAAAGCGTGCGTAGTTTATTCTCCGGGACGTCAAACTTGCAGAACAGGGCTCCCTACACAGACTTTCAGAAGCGATGCACGTTGTAACGCAAGTGCTTGTATAGTCCGCCTGCGGACTACTGTCTTAGATACCGTGCTCACGAGCCCACGCATTCTCATCCAAGCATGCCATTTAAACGTGCTCTACTTAAAGTTGGAGGAAGGACGACGTCGGGCAACACGATTCAACCTTTTTTGACAATGTACTGAAATTCCCCAAACCCAAACGTTCCCGGTGGAAAATTGCCCGCAGAATACATGTTTGGACGGAAAATTAGGACAACTTACGATAATCTTAGACCCAAGAGCAAGGTGCAAATGAGACAAACAGATTGCGAAAATTCCAGATTGGTAACATGGTTTACGCAAGAAACTTCCAAGGTCCAGAAAAATGGTCCAGTGGCACTGTTCTGAGTAAGAAAGGAAATGTGATCTACGAGATCAACGTTGGAAAAGAAAATTGGACGAGGCAACTACGACCAAACCACGTGCAAACTCAATACCCGCAAGAAGCAGAAAATTTCCAGTGGGACATCTTGTTGGACACGTTCGGTTTGGACGATGAACATGTTCGACCTCTCGAATCATCCCAGAACATGACAGCATCGCATAGTTTGCAGCTAAGACCAAATCGAAAACGGAAACGACCAAACTGGCTCCAAGTTAGCCCAAAGAGGAAAAACTACGATCAGATTCAAGCAGTCCGAAACAGTTTCAAATTGAAAAGGGAGGTAACCGCCGCGCATCAGCCTACTGCGCAGCCGAACAGTCATGTGGTGAAGCGGTGCCGTACGAGTACGCCCACGCGTCTGACTCACGTCCGATTTTATCATGTGCCTGAGCAAGGTCAAAAATGTACGCACTGACAAGCGTTATTCTACAGTCACGTTGACCGAAGTCAGTCGCACGTAGGACTGGAATGGACTAGTTTTGTTTCAGGTCATTTTCGTAAAGATGCGTCGAAAATCACTACGAGAAGAATACGTTGGTCCTCTGTGAATGTCAGCCGTTACACAGATAACAGAGCGTACTGTGGTTATTTTCGATAACTGGACCTTGACTCTTGTACGTTCTTCTGAAGATCCAGTGAGCACCAAGGAAGGAGCCTTTCGTGATGCTTTCTCTGTTTTGGAAATTTATTTTGTCGGAGGTCGTACTCGAGAGAGGTTGTTTGTCAGCATGTAACAGTGATATGTAGAAGATTGTAGATTGTAGATTGGAAGCGAAAGTCAGGTTGACTAACAGGGCCCCACTCTCCATGTTTTTCCCCCTATTTTACTATTCCTAGTTGACCCCTCATGTGAAACTCTCAGGGAGGTCAGATTCCTGAAATGCCCGACAGAGACACTCAAACACCACCAAAATCACAGCAAGGATACCCTCAAGCATCCAGCCCAGAAAAGAGAGCTTCCGATTGAACGCACAGTCAGTCGATCGATTCGGCAATGGTCGACGATGATAAGTGGTCAGGCATTTCATAGAAGCACGGTCGATGATGACGGGTGTTCACCCAATGCCGATGAGACAGCCTGGATCAATGTCAAAGTGCGCTTCAAATACCGGGAAGCCCCTTGTAACCTTTGCACTCGCTTGTTCGCGATAAGACTGTTGTGATCTTTGTTGGCAAGTCTTTTTCCGAAACTAAGGCACTGGAACGGGGACAGCAGTTAGATACAGCAGGAACTCTAGTGTCCTCGAGGAATTCCTTCACAGAATCATTTATCCGCATTTTGAGGGAAATATTTACCCGTGTTTCATGTTCACTGCTTAGCGCTAAGCGTTAGGAAGTATGAGTAACTGATGAAGGCAAGCGACAGTTTCCCCGTTGGAGCTAATTGTTTGTGCGATTATCGCTTTTATGTGCTACACCATGTTGATAGGTTTTGGATAAGGAGCTGTGAAATGGTAGCACTACTCCAGTAAGTGTGCTTATGGAGTACACTTTCCCGTAGATGTTCCAAAACAGGAGTCACACCCGCTGTCTTCGAGATTACTTCAATTGAGCCGTTTCTCTTTTGCATCAGAGCTGAAACTATGCTTTCTTTCCCGCGCAGAGCCTATGAGTCACTGAAGTTTTAATAAAGGAATACAGAAAGCATAGTCGGCTATTTATGGAAATGTATCCAAGTTCAAAGGCATCAAGTTATTTGCTGCTCAACTAAACCTTTGTTGGCAGATTTTCAAAAACCGGTAACCACCGAAACTTTCTGCATCCCACACTAGCAGGCACTTTGTGCGAAACGTTTGGATAGATTTTCTGCTGTGAAACCAATCTTTTTAGTGTGGTGAATTTCATTAATCCCATACCAACCATCTTCGTCAGTTCCAATCTTTCTCATAAAATAAAGTTGTTATGTTCGCCCCGATTCCAAAGGTTTGGCACTGGAAAATTTCGCACTCAGTTATCGTACAAAAAATCAAATTGAAGCTGTCTCAGTGGGCTTCCATATCCCTTGCAAAATTAGCATTTTTAGTAAATCTGTCGACACACTTGGATTAGTTGGAACTTGAATCTCCAGGATAAAATATCTGCTACGTGACTCAAACGGCGTTATAAACAAATTTTCAGGGTAAGTCTTTGTTGCTCATTTTCACTGCTGTTCGAATTGCTTTGGGAAATTTTCAAAGACCTGAATGTTTTTCCCCAAACAAATAATATACGAGTCACCAGAGTTGTTTCAAGCTGTTGGGGCTTTTCAAAATCCTGCTCGAATGAAAGGTTGAAAAGGCCCCAACCAAACCTCGGTTAAAACTGAATAAATTGTGATCAGACAGTAAATCCTAAATGAGACCTGAGGATTGGTACCGCACTGAGTTTTCATGCATTGTGACACCACTGAATAGTCTGATGGGAAAATTTTTCCAGTAACGCAGTTTTCAACTGTATGGCCATCGAGTTCTTATGTGACCCCAAGAAGAGGTCACCCATCAGATAGGTGGTTCCTCAAAATTTATTTTACTGTTCGAGGCCCTCTTAAAAGGGAGCAGGTATCAAAATCTACCATCACTGATGAGTCAAGTATGGATGGTTTCTACAAAAAAGACAACAATTGCGCAAGTTCTTGCCCCGAAGGGACCACTTTTTAAAGTAAGTAATAGGGGAAAATCTTACGGTTGCCCCTCCCTCTAAAGAACATTTCGAGACGTCAGCCAGGAAATCTTCACCAGAATCAAAGTTACCGTTGAAATAGGCTTCATGAGACTAAGTGAATGTTGAATTTTTGCAGGTAATATCTCCAGATGATAGTGTCCTGGCAGTCACACCCCGTACCTTGAAGAAGGTAGGGAAGTGTGAAATGTTCCAACAGTAAACACAACAAGTGCTCCCACCATAAATTTTGTTCTTCCGAAAACAGCATTGTGTGTTATTCCTGTAAAAGCTCTCCTTATCACCGGATCACTTTTTGGCAATATGCATGAAAGCCTGTTCTCTGAGAAGAACAAAAGCATCAGGCTAGTCTGTCGGGCCGATGGCAGTCAAATTCCGAGAAAATATTCTTGAAAATTTCGAAGATAAATTTGGTTGTGTGTGATAATCTGGAATACCTTTGGATAACTTTGCCGAACATGTCGTCATCTGGAGAGACCATCTCAAGAGCCCGATGAATAGTTGTCAGCTCTCCACCAGGGGAAGTTACACTCTCGGAAAATGCCTCAGTCAGCGCATAGTAGGCCTCAACAGAGGTCACTTTTCTTGGTTTCTTGAAGCTTTTTTTGATAACTGTGGATGACTATTTATAGAGACTGCCTTTCAGAGTGGAGCAATTTTAGCCAGCACCTTCAGGGTGGGATAAGTATATAGGAAAAATGTAATTCTTGGTGCAGAGAATCAGTAATATCCGACCCAACCCAAAGACGTCTTGTTTTACACGAGGCCAGTTCACCAGTTTCACTAGTTTCGGACACAAAAGTCTGGGACAAAATGACTTGGTTTGAATCCTATGATCATATAGACGGGTCATTGTGGCACTTCGAACCCGATCAATTATAGGATATGTGAGATGACCTTAGGACTTGCTGTCTGGTAGTATCCAAGGTAACCAAATGTCCTTTTTGAATGTCTTGTCGAGAATCCGAATTCCTTGGTGGAACAGTATAAATATTTGCTTACATTTGATGTGTGAAAAGGACAGAATGCTTGGCTCAAATGCAAGCCTATAGTAGCAGTATTTTTCCACGTGTTCTTTAAATTGAAAGCTTCCGACAACCTATGAAATCTGTCTTAACTTCCACTGAGCTAACAAGCTTGGTGGACGGCGAGGGGCCTCTTATAAAGTGATGTTTGTGACATTACCATCCTCATACGGGAGGGTCACTAACTTCAGTTTTCCACTGTACAACTGCACACAGTTGAGGGACGTGCGGTCGACAATTGATGTCCTACTTCCGAAGAGAGTTTTTTTTCTAAAAAAGGTCTGTTGGACTGTGATTCGTGAGTAGCCTTTGTTCAGAGGACTGTCGTGTGCATAATCTCCTTACGGCATGAAGCTGAGCACGAATTCCAATTTACTTGCTAGCGTACTTTAGTATGTAACTTATGCTCAAATGTGGAATTTGATGTGTATGTAATATAATATATATATAATATATATAATATATAATAATAATAACTAATAATATATAGTCGGCGAGCTGAACCACCTCCTCGTGGTGCCGACTGGGGAGCCTGGACGCCAGTCTGGGTGAGCTAAGTGTTCAGCAACTCCAGACAGGGCTAACCACCCTGTTTGTTTTCAATGTGCTGGTCACTTTCGACAATGTACACTACGAATCATCTGGCGCCTCCGCA
>SJOL01010112.1:232603-252764 GCA_004794785.1 Opisthorchis felineus
TATAATATAATATAATATAATATAATATAATATAATACAATACAATATAATATAGTATATAAGTTGGTACATAGCATGGTGAAACAATCAGACTCTGTTTTGTCTGCCCTCCGGAACTTTGCAGAGTTTTCAAACCGGCTGGAGAATACAAAACTACAGACCGCATTCCAGAGAATCGCTCTGGTGCGCAGACTACTTGTTCTGTGACTCCAAGTAGCATGGTGCTCTGCCTCAATGTGCAGACTATGAACGCAACGCCTTAATGTCAAACTTGTAGAGTCGAAATTATAAACACTTTGGTTCTTTTCCCAAAGTGCGTTTGACTCGCAGCAGTTCATCTTCAACACTAAAAGCTCACCACAGTGTCTTGTTTAATCTTGTATTCTCATTTAGAAAGCAACGTCTATGGTGAAACATATCCCCAACTCTAAGTGGACAACAGATAACCGGTATGATATTAAAGACATATAATGTATTCATTCGACAGTCATTAATTTTCCGTCTGGGCGTCGTTATCTTTCCTTCCCGTCGGAAACTTCTTGTGTGACTCCCATTACCAATGTGATTGCATGCTGGTCAGGTGTGCTTGTAGCAAGCGGCAAATAAATCGACTTTTGTTAGAAATCACGTTATAAATTAGATGCAACGAAGTCATGAGACACAGCTATATCATACTAGCGCCCAAAGAAGGCACGAACTAAACGATAAAGACATCTTGTTTCTCCTGTAATAACAGAATACGAATACTAGTGAAACGTTGGATGACAACAACAATTGAGCCCAACAGTTCAGTCTATCTTCCCTCGTAAAAAGACGGCCGAATTGCGTTTGTGAAAGACTTTTGTCCTCTTAGGTAGTTTCGATACATATCTGCAGCATGGCTTCACGAACACTGACTGCTCCGGACTGATAGGTTGTAGCAAAATGCAGATGGTTCCAGTGGTTGGTGACCTAGGTATCCTTTACGGCTGAGGAGGCAACTTCCTAAGTTCAGGCTGCCACTGTTTTGGTCGGTTGGTCAGTTGACAAGGCCAATAGGAGTGTACAGGCAACCGGAAAGACAGGCGAGAAAGAGGTGTTAGGCATGTCATACGTTGAATTACAGACTTGTCATAGTGCGACTCCAAATGAATTATCGCAGGTTTTAAATCTTTAAGAGACAGGCATCACGAGATTTCATATAATGTACCGTGCCATAGATATAGGCCCGGTATGACAACCATGAATCTGTCACTCGTTTCCCAAATATATGAAACTTGACTGAACAATAACCAACTTCATGAAGTCCTCAGGATCTCATGGATTTGTGAAAGTTAGATTTAGACAAGCTACTTCTTGTCTGTTAGTAGCTGGTTCGTAATGTGAAATGAAGCTTTGTTAAGTTCGTACACAGACGATTCTGAAAGGCTTTGGGATTGCCAGTGAACTGAAGAAAATGATATCCTGACTATTCCATCGGTTGATAGACGAGACAAGGACTCCAAATTCACCTGTCGTTCACTGGACTATAAACGTCGCGCGGTTACTGCTACTCACACAGACGTCGTTGGGTGCTTACAGTTCCCAGCCGAAGTGATGGGGAACAGTAAAGTGCTGTGAGTGGAATTTAACGGTCTGACAACTGCGTGGCCCATCCATCGTACAGAACATCGGAGAATCTAGTAAACAAATGGATCAGATCATTTGTAAAGTCTAGAGCCATTTATATCCAGTATTTTTTCGGCAAGAAACCGGACCCCCGCAAATGGAAGGAATTAGTTTGCATTACGCAAGCCTGGTGTTGACGGTTGCACTTAGTTTCAGCAGGATTCACCCCTAACACAGATGACAAAAGGACAAGATAATTCAAGATCAGACTTCCACAGGTAGCGATGGCATGTGAACTCAACGAAAATCCAAGATTCCCACTGTTCCTATGCCGTTTTGTGTGTGCGAAATTCCCTGAGATTGCCTGAATCACAGTTGGACCTTTTTCTCATAGATGTTAATGCACATTCTGCCGTTTCACACTGAGCTTCTGACATCCAGCCATATATAGAATACTTTGTTGTGACCTGTTATTTTGCTCTGTTCAAAGACACGGTCACTCGTGAATGAAGTAAATGAGCCTTGGAGCTTTTCTTGTGAAACATTTTGTATGACAGCTCTTTTGTTCTACTGATTGAAGGTTAGTATCAAGATAAATTTAATCTTTGCCATCGTGTAAAGCATAGATGTTTATGGGCTTGTTCGTTAGGTTTGGCGCTTCGTGTTGAGCTTGCTTGAACCTGCTTTTCATCGATCGAATCTGCTCTTCAACATGTGTGCGACGCGGTTTTGTGGTCAGGCTGTGTGGAAATTGGAGATTCGACCTGCGTGAAGGGTTTTACTAGTTGCGTAGCCACCAATTTATTGTCGGTAAATTTGCTCAACCTTTCACAATATTTATACGGAGCGGTATTTTCAGATTTTGAAGATTAGGTCTTAGGCAGCGTTGATTGACTTCGAATCTAGTCGCATTATGATCTAAATGAAAGGTTCACTTGACCAACAAAACGGAAACGTGAAAACTCTGCAAATGCCCTAGCCCACCAGTCAGCCTCCTCTATCACCGTCTTTGTAACAGTAGTGACGTGATACTGTATAGTGCTTTAACCACTATTCCAATCTTTGCCTTCATTTACCCATGTGAGACATGAAATGGAGATTTTCGGTGGATATTTTGCACAGAATTAGCGTATTCCTAGGTCATAGGTATTGTTCAACAAGTGAAGCCCTCCTATCTCAAAGTGCCGAATAAGTACTCAATATTGTTTTGCCAGGTGGGATAGGTCAGACATCCGTGGATTCAAACTAGCAAACAGCAATTAATGAAATAAACTTGACAGCCCACGAACGATCTTCCCTGTTTAGGGTCTACCGGATGGGCATAATCCCAGCTATAAGTGTGAATCAGGTGTGTACCGTGCCATTCATAAATTACAAAATACTTATTGACTGCCAGCCTAACTGCCTTCTGATGCACACTCTGTACAAATATCAGGTTAAATCGGAGGTTTTTGAGTAGTTTGTTTGAGGCATACGAGTTACTTTACTGCATTGGTCGAATCAATGCACACCCTCATTAATTTGCCGATAACTAGGTAGTGTGAAGTCAAGGTGAACACTAATTCAGAGACCTTTCCGTAAATTCTCTTCGAAACTCTCGTGTTATAGACGTCAAGCACATTATTGACTAGAAACGTTCACTGCTGGTAGTGTGGTCATCCACTCAGAAATGCACTCTGAATTATATAATGCGAAATAATTTCGTCCAACATTCATGTAAAGGAAGGATAATGAACCGAACATCTGCCATTGTCTTATGGCTTCTTCTATCAAGGCAGTCCTAATAACCGAAGAAGGTCCTCTGTAATCGTTTGAAATGGTGGCTAGACAGTGTCAATTTCCCGACAACCAACTGCTGATTGCTCTGGTTGTGCAAAATACGCAACAAACTATCTTGACAACCTGAACGTTCGCTTGGCCCTGTATTGAGACGGAAACGTCTTTTATCCAGTTACCCTCGAACATTTTCAATGTGTGCCATACTGGAGCGCTATTTTTATCTTCAACTATTGTATTTTACCCAAATGTATGAGTCACACACATAGCTAGAACGTTTTTTTCACGAATTCATCTGACAACCTCCACTTTTCAAGGACGCTGAAAAGAAGATTAAATCGCAGTTGGTTGATTTTCTGACCATTTTCACGGACGCATTTTATCGAAACGACGAAGAGTGGAATGGGTGCTTTTTTTCTAGTATGCTGTCCGGAGCGGATAAAATACGCCTGTTACGAAGTCCTGACATTTTTAGACTACTATCTCATAGTAAGTAATTAAAAAAGAACCTGTTTCGGCTGTCTCCCACCGGGCCCGCGGTCCATTGTCTGGATTCGACGGCAATCGCTTCAAATACACTGACGTGGCTAACGAGTGGTTTTAAAACTGTTTGCCTCCAAATTTTCACCTTTGTAATATTTTACAACTATCCGCCGATAAAAAGGACCTTTCGTTCAAGTAACTTTTGTATAGACGTGGGAAAGAAATCTATGACTTCTCGGTCATGAAACAGTTGCAAAGGATTGTGTAAGCATGAACTAGTGATTTGATGAAAACGGACGCTTTTTGTAAATCTTCATCCGATCAAATCGGGTTTGTCGATCACTTTGTAATTAATGCAGACAATGGTCTGAGCTGCATTTGTGCGCTGCATATTATGTAGGGATAGGCTGTCATTTTGAGTACGAAACTTCTTCAGCCCGAAGTCTAGCCACTCCTTGATGCTCTTTCCTGTGCGACCCCTAGAACAAAGGTTGTAGTATTCTTCCCTCAATCGTGTTTTCGTAAATTCGCTTAAGACCTAGTGAAAAGTGGAGAAGACATGTTAAACGAGCGGGAGTTGTGACATGTTTGTGACATGTTTACTGCTAAAAGCATGACTAAATTATAGGCTGACCGACGTTTATTAACAGACTCCTTTTTATGTTCAAAAATGGACAAAATGAGGAAAAATATGTAAGCGCCGAGCGGCGAGCTGCAGAACGATATGTATACCACTTAGTCTTTCAGATTACAATGAATGCTTATCAACTTTAAGACGGATAAGTGGGCATTCAGGTCTCAACCATACCCAAGAGCAAATCTCCAAGCATGGTACAGAGAACAGTGTGATCTTGCCAGTGTTCTGTGTAAAACCGTCATCTGTGAACAGAGAACGAGATGAGAAACGTTAATCAGTGCTTGTTTTAACTACATACAGCCAGTGCTGACCAGAGACTGTTAGCTTTTCTACAAAGCTGACTCAGTGCTGTCTGCGGGATGTATTCTTCGTGATAACTCAGTGTTCAGTGGTTTCGACAGTCATCGTGTTTCAGGTCAGTATCTGGAGCATTGTTAAAGAGGGGAAATCTACGGATTGGATGACTTCTTACCTCATACTAGCTGTCCGTAATCATCTTATGGTGATCCACCAGCAGCACATTTCTTGCGCTATCAGATCAGTGTGTTTTGAAATCCTGCTTAACTCATCGTCCTGGAGAAGGAATTAGAAATAAGTTTCTCACAAGGCTCAGTGTTGATGAGAGAGTTAGTACATATTACATGGGACTGCCATTCACAGGTCTGAGGTCGTTGTTGAGGGAACTGGTGTTTTAATGATCCACCAGGCATTCTATCCCTTGGCAACGGCCAAACCAAAGACTATGTTGTGAAGACAGGACCAAAAATTTCACTTGCTCCCAGTATCGTCTGACACTCAGAGCTGCAGGTGAACCACGTATCGAATAGATCCATGCCGAACTATACTAATGTTGTTTCGTTTCACGTTATTTTGTTAAAATATGTAGCCAAATGTCAGAAAAACAGTGAGGCCAGATTTTCTGCTCGGGACAGGTCGAGATGCTTCGTCATATCCCGTAGTTATTTTTGTTCCACTGTTCCCGGTCCAAGAAAATAAAAATTGGCTGTGGCAGTTTGTTGGCAGTGAACTTAGCTTTTTGTTCTCAAAACCCGCCCAAGAATTTTATGAAAACTCAATATGAAACTCAATATTTTGAATTTTGATTATGCTTGCATATTGTTGTCACAAAGGCTCTGAATCGAAGGTCAAACAGGCAGTCGGCTGACGAGATGATGTTCATTTATGACAGCCCATCAAGTTCTGTCATCAAATCCACAAAATGGTCCATTTTATTGCACTTGGACGAAACAAATAACCAAATTCAATCGATTCTGTCTACTGAAAATTTGGAACAGAAAGATATACTTCATTATCAGTTGTTCAAAAAGTTCGAATGAATGCTATGCAGCATTTAATTTCCAAGCAGTATTTACGCCAAGTTCGCCCTCATTCAAAAACTGATGATCTTACGAGAAAACGATGCTAAAAATGTCGGTATGTGTCAAGACCACCTCCATATTAACTCCATGCTAAACACTGCTCACTCTGACACAGGACAGAAGGTCGACTTGGACATATCTGCCTTTTGGTTTGACCTATCCCCGGCACATTTGATATATGCATACAGCGTGTTAGTCATAAAGTGTGTGGTCAGGAACTTTCCGTCTGCGACTGTTTTGTTGTTGTTTCTAAACCAAAAACTGTTTTAGTTCCGCCGTTTGTGAACACTGCTCGCGTGAGAAAACGCGGGTTTGACATTTCTCAATACCCACCACCAGGAGCTCTCGCCATTACCAGTTTCCGGATGTGAGATTGGACAAGCTAAATGTGTGCTTTGTGTGCACCACGTGTGTAGTGGTCCATTGTGGTCGACAGGCTCGGAGAAGCGCGACCAGTGTTCCGTCTCACTTACTTAGCTATGAATAGGTGTGTTTGTGTGTGTGTGTGTGGGGGGGGGGCATACTCCCAAGCAGGTCATTCCGCCTTCAGTAATATGAATGATGCATGCTGCTCTCAACATGACAAACGGCTTTGTCGCCAAGTCGATGGGTCTTTGAAATCGGCCGCACTTCAATCTGTAGAATGCTGTTCTACACGATTGCCACGGCTTATATATCCTGTTCCGTTCGAACCATTGCAATATACTTTAATGCACTGTCTTCAAGCGCATTCTACGGACACTGAGCCACGCTTTTTCTGGAATCCGGGTATATTGTCCTTCCTATGGATGGATCTGATCGCAAGGTGAAGAATCTTCACAAATGAAGCTCCCTGAAACAGTTTGAAGATAGATGAATACATCGGGGCATTTAGTTGGTTGCAATCAGGCGGAGAACATGGACAGCATGCAAATGGCGTCAGCGCTTTCTAGCTGTGCTATTTGGATGCTTAGAAAGATGAGTATTCTATTCTGGCTGACTGACTTGACTGGCTCACTGGTTTTGCGGAACGCGGCTGCAGTTTCTCAATGACGTGATAAGATGGGTCTCGTCTAGTGGGTTGGAGGCTGCATTGTATGCTGTTATGTCCATGGACTGTTTAGCTGACTAGTGAGCCGTTGAATCCCCAACTTAAATGAAACGATAAACGTTCAGCCGTATTGCCTCGCGGTTCGTCCCTATCATGCCCCCGAAGAAATCACGAGGGATGAACTACTGCCAGGTTGCCCAAGCCCAGACAGGAGCAGTAGAGATTTGAAACACGGACCTTCCAATCGGTAATTTCGCGCCTTAACCGCTGAGTTATCTCGAGTTAGCCTCAACATATCAACCACCAGATAGAATCAAAAACACCCCGAACAAGATATGGTGGTTGGAACAAGTGACGGAGTTCGGTGGTGGTTCAGCTGTGGCACCCTTTCGTTGACTAACTGCTATGCCACCCGAAGGAAGCACGAGGGATGGGATATTGTCAGGTTGCCAAATCCATGACAAAAGAAGTCGAGAGACAGAGGTTGGGTTCGAACCACGGACCTTCCGATCAGTATGTTCGCGCTCTAACTCCTGAGCCATCTCGCCAGGAGTTCGGCACGATGTGCATCATCTGGACAAGACAACATGCCACTCAGCAGTACCATCTGATGACGACTGGCATGAGACAACCAGCAGACATCAACAAAGATGAATACACACAAATCTATTCACAGGATGGATGTACTTAGCCGGGGCCCAATTTTCCAACCTGGATGGGAATACACAGCCCCTCTACAGAGGAACGTTTCGTCCGTTCATCCTCCTTCGAATGTTGGTTGCATAACTATCTCATATTTTCTTATTGCGACCTGATAATTGGCTGTAGACGTGGCACACTGGAAGCCACTATGAGAGTACCGGCTGGACTCAATTCATTCCCAGAATGATCTCGTAAACATTCACAGTCACTTACGTTATTGAAGTGTTTGGACACACGATTTTCCCTTGTTCATATAAGGACACAAACAACTTACTCGCCATCGTGAAGTAATTGGGACGGACCAACTCAAAGCACCTCAAGTTCTTCCTCACACTGACTCCAAAGTCCGAAACCCCCTACTCTCAAACCCAGATGCCGCAAGCAAGCCACAACTTTACCTTGAAGTTCCACACTTCAAGTGTTTCCCCAAGAGTAGAATTACTTTTCCTCTGTTATACCCCCAGACTGAAAAACGAGAGACTTTTGTCTGATTGTGCGATCTCTGTAACATTTTACTAGATGCAGTGAAAGCCTGTCAACTATGTGGTTATCGAGGGCGGCTACGCCTGTTGTTAGGACTTTTTCGAGGAACCTAGCCGAGGTCCAATAGCATCCGCCTCGAGCAACATTAAGAAAGGGGGACTAGACAGCCGAATACGATCACGCAGCTTGAATAATGTAAAGCGGAGTTTATCTGAACGGATTTCGCCCATGTTCGCTCACATAGTTCGGCCCGTTCGTCACCTCGATCTTTTGTGTAATTCGCAAACAATTACTATTACCTACAGTGTACACACACACATTTTCTTCCTAGTTTCCTAAAACCATTGCTTGACCGCTTTAAAGAACCGCATTTTCCCACTGTTTTTACGCTAGCCCACAGGACGTTTCATGGGAATGACCCTCGCTTTTGGTAAAATACTACCGGAAATCGAAAAACATCAGAATCTGTTCATGTTTTTCTCACAACGCATCTCAGATAAAAATCTCACTGACCGGGACATGTTTGTCAAAACACCATGGGTTTCTATCTCCGCACATGTGCCTGTCGGTTTTGCAGAGCTGAGAGGCATCGTCCCAAGAGTGTCAGTGGAAGACGGCCGAAATATATTGTCTGTCGAGTGGCTAAAATATAGCTTTTTTTGTGTAGATTCGTTCACTGAATAAAGAAAATGACGTCAGGAAGACGGAGCTATGAAATTCGGTTACAAAAACAACTGCAGTGCAAGCAAAATTGAGTGGAGTCGCTCGAAAAATTCAAACACAGTTTCGTTAATCATTTGTCATTGGGAGTGATAGTAACGAAAATACCGAAGCAACAGAGTAACAATCGTTTTACTATCAACCAGGCATTCAAACGGTTCATGCATTAACGCGGATATTCACTTGGGTTTGCCATTATTTCAACAACCCGACTGTTTGACGGGATCCATGAAAAATAACCACTTTGTTGAGCTCTAGAAATCAAACGGCTGATTGCAGTTCAAACTGAATGCACATGATCGATTCCAAGCACACTTTTATTTTTGTCGAAGACTTTCAAGTAGAGTAGCGATTTCGGCGGGTTAATTGCCCAGTTTAGATGAGATTGATGGCTTGCTGTTGTGGATGCGATGCAGCCAGAAGCTGACATTTGTGCGGGAATGAACCGGCCAGTAGTAAATGAGAATCACAACAAATCATAATGTATGACAATTGACACTCCTTTGTTTTCAATTTCTGCGCAGCGAACACTACGCGACCTACCGAACTCGAAAGACCTCAGCAGTTAGGGTATGAACTCTCTGACTGGGAGGTTCTTGGTTCGACACCAACCTCTGCATCTCGACTGTTCCTGTCTGGGCTTGAGCAACGTCGTAGGACCCCAGCCCTCGTGCTTTCTTCAGGTGACACGGCAGCTGTGCATCGAAAGGTTGCTACAGCTGGACGATCATTGTTTGTCATTTTGACCTACTGTTAAGCAATAGTTAGCCTCTCGACTGGATATATTACCCATAAAACTGCTGAAAACTTCTCGACATTGCAGGGGCTGGTTTTGTTCCTCTTGGGACCAGGAGCGGTCTCCCTCGACTTTATGTTCTACTTGAAAACCGGATTGTGCGCACTTGACGAAATATACTCACTTGCAAACTAATTCGGTTTTAACGGGAGACTCAACTAACTCCTAACCGCATGCCTCGTTCATGACATTCAACCACTGCTTTTGCTACACGAAAAACACCTTAGGTTTCAGCTGGAACGATTTTCAAGACATTTCAGTATATTTTCTTGATGGAACGCACACTCCTAAGGTTGTTCGGCTGCCCACAGTCTATTTCCATCTTCTCAGGGCTACACAGTTAGCGTAGTCCTTCACACCAATGTAATTTGCAAGCTCGTCAACTCCGTCAGCTGTTGTCTTCCTTCCTATGCTTTGTGTTATAAAGGCCTGAGCACCATACGCAGAATACAAAGCTTGTTTCGTTTTATTCCAATGAAGCCTAAGGTCAGAAGCCATTAGGCAAAAAAGTGTACGTGAGTAGTCAACTACCGTTGTACTGAGTCGACTATAGCCTCATCACCCCAAACAACAGAGAATTTCGACTTAGGGGTTTTAAGCCGCTTCAGTCAAACTTCTATTTTGACCGACTGTTTTAACACAATTTAGCGCGTGCATTCTCATCTGTACTTTCCTACCTAAGACAGTGAAATAATACTATAATATGACCACCAGCATAATCAAGCGCTACAAATGTAGCAATCGCTGCTCCGAGTAATGAACTGAAGTGACTAGGTCACAGTGCCATTGGTCAACCCAAACAGGTGATAATCAACTGCAACTTGATATCCTGAGAGAGATAGCATTTGAGCTGGCGAAATACACTTATTTGCAAACAAATTTGTTTTTTTTTTCGAGGGACTCACCTAGAACATAAGGTTGACGGAACCTCGGGGACTGTGCCCACCTGATGAGCCCCAAGAAGAGCGAAACCGGTCGTGGGCTGTCGAAGAATTTTCAGCAACTTTATGGGTAATGTATTACGTATAAACATTTGAGATGACTTATATTTGCTTGGAGCGCTAGAGGTTCAGCTCAAAAGGGGGACAGTAAGCTTTTTTACATACAGATGTCCACTGTTCACTGCTGGTAGGAGAAGCAATGAATGCTACTCTCATGTTAAGCAATGCAGTTTCCTAAATCTTGACAACGCCAGATTTTTTTCTGACCTCATTTTCCAAAACGCATCTTAGTGGGGGGATTCAAAGCCATTGATGGATTGGATCATCTATCGGGCTTATTTTGGGGTATACTGTTGAGCTTGATTTTTAATGTTACATGGAACGTTCATCTAACGACTAGATGTCGGTTCAAAACAACATAGAAATGTGACTGATGCCCTGTGTGCGTGCTTTAACGAACAATGGTTTCAGGCGATTAACAACTAATTAACCTGGTCAGAAAGGCAGGCGTACTAAGCTGATCGGGTCTCCTGCCTGACTTCTCGCTACCTCACGTAAACCATGTGACGGAAGGATACCGTGAAATTATCCTCTCATTGATCAGCCGTATTCGGATGGCATAACGTTCCACTACTAGCCGGCTTTCGTGGGTCCAAATATGTCTGGGGATTCACGAGACAAACACTGTGCACTGCTGATGATTCCCAACATAAGTAATTAATTAATGTAATTATCCGTCTCTCCACGAGAATCGATGACTAATCAGACAGAATTTTCTGGCCATAGGATTGTTTGAATCAGCCAACAGCAGTATAGAGGTACCACACTACTCATAAGTTTACTGAAAAGTTTTTGACAGCCCAGGACTGGTTTCACCCTTCTTGGGGCTCATCAGGTAGGTACAGCCCGATTTTTCGTCAATCTTATGTTCCACTTGAACCCAAATTGTACAGATTTCGACCAATACCCTAATTTGCACATGACATTAGTTTTGACCGGAGACTCAACTGAATCCGGCTGAATCTCTATTATAGTGGTCCGTCCAATTTATGTTCAAGTAAAACATAAGGTTGACGGAACTTCGGGGACTGTGCCTACATGATAAACCCCAAGAATGGCGAAAACGGTTGTGGGCTACCGTAGGATTTTCAGCAACCTTATGAGTAGTGTACTGCGTCTATACAATGTATCGTGATATCCCGAATATCGTGCCAACTGAAACATGAGGAGGCCTGGCGCAGCACATTCACTTGCTCGAGAACATCATACACGAATGATTCAGCTACGTTCCCGTCTCCCGTCAAGACCAAATTGGTATGCAAATGAGTGTATTTTGCTGGTCAACAGCTGGTTATATTAAAAGGGAACTGAATTTCATAAGTTCTTGGATTCGAGCATAAACGAAATTCTCCAGATTTGCGGCAGATAATATCTTTAATCAAGAAACATAATTTCTCGGTCGCTGTTAGACACTAATGCTAGCCCAGCTCAGGATGAATCTACCATGATGAAGATTGACCATAGATTTCGGATTACTTCTAGCGTGGGTAACCCAAAACTTATAGCGATTCCTAGTATGAGGGTGTGAAATATTCAGCCCCCATCTTGACCACAAATCTTTGTTGTAACTCACTTCAAACTTAAAGTTACGCATGCAACAACCCATCACGTGGAAATATCCAGTAGAACTTACCACTTTTGCGTTGTGGCGAGCATTTGTGATTAGGTCCTCTATCTAGAAAAATCTAGCGAAGCCTCCAATAATCTAGGGGTTTCATATACAGACTACACATGCATAGTATGTTGAAATTGCACCGGCGCTATTTATCTTTAGTCAAATACAAGAGATTCAGCTGGGGTTCACACATTTTTCAACAAAGCTGTACTCTCCAAAGTTGGTTGACCCGTCATCGCATTTTACACAACCTCAGTCTAAAAGGCCTCGAACAGGTCGCAAGTATTTTGAAGTCAACTACAAACCAGCTTGTACCCCTTACATTCAAAGTCATCGTGTGGGAAAAGATAGACGTGAAACAAAAATCCAAGCAGCCGGTCATTTAATGTCACTTACATTCGTTCGGTTAATAAAAACTACTGACTTGGTAGGCAACTACATTGAACAGGCTTGATTTTTGTCTATACGTAAAGCTCGTAAGGTCGCTGAAAACTCTTCAGCAGCCCATAGTAGGTGCTGCGGTTGTTGGAGCTCATCAGGTAGGCGCAGTCTCTGAGTTTTCGTCAACCTTGTGTTCTACTTGAACCCAAAGTGGATGGAATTTGCCAAATAATAGTCTGTTTTTAACGGGAGACTCTCCTTTGCGATGACTACGCTTACCTAAGGGGCGTCAAGAAGGGCGGAAGCGGTCGTGTGCTGTTGAAGTGTTTTCAGGTACCTTAAGAATAACGTGTTACGTCTAGACAATGTATTGTGATATCTCGAACATCGTACCGAGTTGAAGAAGACCATCATACACGAGGGATTCAGTTAGATCCAGTTGAATCGCCTGTAAAATCCAAATTTGTATGTGAATCAGAGTATTCGGCTAGTTCAGATGTTTCATCGTCTTCATGATGCGCAAAGAATCTAGCATGCTTGTGTGACAACTCTGAGGAACATACATACTGAACCCAATAAGCAGTTGGTTGGGCCATATTTTTGATGAAATTTTTGTGTCAGGCATTAGGATAGAATACAAGGAAGGCTGGCTAGTGTGCTGTGCAACTCCAGTTTCACGTTGTTCCACGTTATGTTCCTCCAGAACAACCAGGATATCAGTTCTGTCGCGAACTGCACCAATATATACATAAATGAATAAATAAACAAATATATACATGTATATGTAACAATAAACAATGGTACTAACCCTTCAGCTGTAACCTCCTTTCGGTGCTTGGCCGTCATACACCCGAAGGAAGCACGAGGTCTGAGATCCTGCCAGGTTGCCGAAGCCCAGACAGGAGCCGTCAAGGTGCCGAGGTTCGGCTCGAACCACAGGCCTGTAGTCTATTTACTAGGATACATCACGAAAAAATGAAACCAGTGTTTGCAGCTGCGAGGATTGTTGAATTCACAAGTTTGAATAGATTATATCGCCAGATATTCAATGTAAGCCGGGAATGACTGATTCCGAGGGTACTATAAACCCGATGCATATAGCCCATATGGCGGGGCGGACAGGATGGTAGGTTGCAACTTGGACGATCCAAGTTCGACCCCTACAGAGGTCTTTGAATTAGCCGCCGAAACCCGTCCCAGATAGATGTATGTTTTAGAATTATAAAGTGTAAAATATATGTTTGTACGAAAATTTGTGAAGAGGACTGAGTGGTGACGGATCAAGTATAGTTTGTCCGTTCGTTAAACGCCACCTTTAAAGCAGGCTCTGGTTTTAAAGGAGGTGAACCTAATGTTGTGTAACCCTACGCATAAGGGAGTTCCGAAGGCTGTTCGCGTGCACTAAGAATCTGAAAATACTATGTGGTCGAACAGTTCTGGCGTTCAATTGGTAATACCTTACTTTAGTTTGCATCCATATTCCAAGTTTTTCGTGATCTCTCAAAAGTCCTATGGCAATGAATTTGCCTCAGTCCAACACGATGATACCTTGTATGGACGCAATTCACTACTCATAAGGTTGCTTAGAACTATTCTACAGCCCACAACCGGTTTCGCCCTTCTTGAGACTCATCAGGTAGGCACGGCCCCTGAGTTTCCGTCAACCTTATATTCTACTTGAACCCAAATTGCATGAAATTAGCGAATTCTACTCATTTGCATATCCATTCAGTTTTGAGGGGTGACTCACCTGGAACTCATCTGAATCTCTCGCGTATAATGATATCTTCTTAAGGCAGAAAGCGCTCACACGATTACTCGTTAAAGGCGCTGTGCTCATGGCACTTATACGTCCCTCCACAGGCTCTGTCAAACAGCAGTAGTAGGCTCAGAGAGCTTGACTCGTGCTAGAAATTATGTATTTCATGCTAAACATGAGCAGTTGACCATTTAAAGTTTTCAAGATTGTTAAAAAGGCGCGGGAATCTGATTGTGGCGTCGCAAATTATAGGGCCAACAAAACCTGAGTTTATAAAGCGACTAGATAGAGATTTCTTCTGCCCAAGTAGCGACCGAAATGACGTTACTTGTAGGCTAAATCTCAATAAAGATGGGCGAAATTTAATATTGATGGAGTTTTGTTAGCATTTGAGACCAATGCGTCACAAACATATCGCTGAAAAACTGGGTTTAATGATTCCAAGGTCATTCAGGTTCCAAAACTTGTGTCATTTACCTACACGCTCTCATTGAATAGGTGGCTGAAGAGTTAGACAAAGCCCTTCGAACTTCCACAAATTCCTATAGCTAAAAATTGACGGCACGTTGAATTCTGAAGAGATACCTAGCAGAAAGGCAGTTTTTTTCACAGAAAACTTTCCTTTAAGGGCCGGCCCCTGTCGGCTTATAAGGACTTACAGAATGGTGACTGGATCACTAGCTTGCAATGCTAAGGATGGACAGAAACTTTCGCTTGTTATTGAGGCAGAAACAGCCAAACTGTTGAATAGACGGAAGTTAGTTTCGTCCACAGGCAAAAAGCGAAGGAGTAGAAATCCCAAACTTGCGGTTACTCTGATCTGTAAAAAACCCTCTTTGACGTTCAGATATGTCAGAGGTTCCTACCAACTGGAACATCAAGTACACTTTGGTTGCTGAAAACGTCAGATGAACAAACGGTGGAGCTGAAGTACTCATTCCAAGTGTTACACGTCCATTTCGAGCAGCCCTTGTGATCAGTAGGGCAAAATCTGTGTCCGTCTACCCACCTTATCAAAATAAAGCCAGTCGCAGACTTAGCGTCAGAAGAACGTTTTATACGCTACGTTTTGACACAAAGGCAGCAGCTGTTTGTCCTAAGGATATCACCGACTGATTTGAAGTGTTGTTTACCGACACAAATGTACACAGTATATCGCAGCTTGTCTCTAAATAAATGGAACCATTCTGATAAGGTTCTCCTAGGATCACGGTTGTTTCGCATTAACTGGATGTGTTTCAGATGTGTTCACAGTACGCAGACGCCACTGGGACAAAACAGCCGAAACTGGTCAGTTGTATTGTAAACCTTAATTCCAGTGCATGAATAAACACAAACGGACGGCTGATTTCAGGACGACGACAACAACAACAATCGACTGCGCAATCCATTCATTCCCTCACTTGGAAAAGTCGTTCCCTCACGGAACACATTTTTTCCTATTTTCCCCATGTTTTTTTTGCACTGACTGCATCCGTGGAGCGAGCTGCGTGAAGACACAACCAGTGTTTGAACACGTTCTATTAATTGCGACTGTTTAGATAAACAACCGACACGAGAAGTCAATCAATTTGGTGGTGTCCGACGTATGGATGCTTGTACAACAGTTTGAGATTGGAATGCTGGTTTCGAAATAAAGGCCGTTTCATGAAAACGCGGCAATAATAGAGACAGTTCGATGAATGGGGTCAGCACCTTGTAGCCGTAGAAAACAAGGGGATTCGAGAGCATCCGGAACGGAACAGCATGTATGCGCGTTGTGTTTTGGCTATAGTGTTTTGATTTGCAGCTTGTTTGTCGTACCTACCGTAGTAAAACTAGTAAAAATGATAATAATCGCCATCCCTATCGACTATAAGGCGCCCATTACGAGTTCAATAGTATTTGATGCTACAATTGTATGGCGGAAGTGTTTTAAAAGGGCTGAGCAACTATTGATCAGGGAGCACGAACAATCGATTTACCGAAAGTGACTCGTTTCCTCCGCATATACCACTAGTGCTTATCCGATGTTCTGAACGAAGTTTGGTCATACTTTAAAGATACTGATGGTGAAGAAATGAGGGATTCTTCCCATCTTTCTTCTCAGTAGTCAGATTTCTGGTGCAACGTCACAAAGGCATGCTGAAGCTGGTGAAATTTACCACCGATGAACACCGGCAAACAACTATACCCTCCAGTACAACCAGACGGTAACCCTGATATTCCGCTGTCCTACTAACATAGTGCTAATATAAACATTTTTCTGGAGACTGGTAAGATTGCTGTCCGTATATTAACCATTCTGTGAATTTCGAAAGCATTTTACCTGCGGTAAATCTCTTGGATTCAGTATACGCTGGTTTTGTCCGTCCTGATGATGTTTGCTACGCTCCTTTGGCGTTGCAATTGGTTGGAATCTGTCTGTCTTCAAGCTGGTGCTAGATTAAATGTGCCTTGAAGTGTGACCTCCTACCGATAAGCAGTTCATGACTGAAAAGTACCTCATTTCTTGAAGGAACGCTGCTCATAAGGCTGACGAAAACCCTTTGAAAGCCCACGACAGGTTTTGTCCTTCTTGGGGCTTATCAGGTAGGCGCACTCTCAAAGTTTCCGTTAACCCTACGTTCTACTTGAACCCGAATTGTACAAAAGTTTCGAAATACACTCATTTGCGCATAAATTCGGTTTTAATTGGAGATTCAACTTGATTCAGCCGAATCCGAAATCAAATCAGCGTGAAGCTGAGTGTATTTCGTGGACTTCAAAACTTTTATTAAACCTTTCCAGTTACGTGTCAGCTAGCATTCCTACCATCTGTGTACAGATCCCCATGCCGTTTTAGATGAAGTTCAGTATGAATTATGGAAGGTTGTGTTAGCAAACGCCGTTATAACAGATCATATTTGATTGACTTGCTCTTCGGAGGCATAGATGAAACATCACAGTTCATCACGTTTCCAGTGAGACACATCATCAAATTGAGCAGCTAATTCACCCGACTTCTCCATTTTGTATCCATAAGCAAGCGAACAAGCTTGTTTTCTGCCTTTGAAAACTGTTTCTACTTGTGGTATTCTTTGGTATAGCGCGTGCTTTGCCATTTGTTGAGTATCTCTATGCTAGTGCGTGGTTGGGACAGTTACCAAGCCCCTGGTCTCTACATTGTACAAGAGATTATAACACAAAATTATACAATGGCACATTGTGGGTACCAGCTGCCATTAGATAGCCTCACCAAGTATACAGCGGATCAAAATGAAAGGTAAAGTCTGATTTCCAAGTCGACTGCAGAATGGATCCTCTGACAGGAAGGATGCAAGTATCGCCGTGACACGTCCAGCTGATGAGCGTGTGAACACTGGTCACCGTGATAGATGCCTGACTGACCGTGTGAGTTTTATATCTTCCAGACACTGTTGAAGGCCGTGTTTTATCAAGTCATCAGATTGAAGCAGCCGTATCGATACCTCCACAGACTAAATGTAGGGAAAACGCATTCTAATCATTGTAAGACTAATCCCCTGAAGGAAGTTGACTGCACTACAGTAAAGATAAAACGATAAAACAATGAAGCAAACTAAATGAACAAACCGGTAGAAGTGGGACAGAAAACTTATAGAACGGATCGCAATACACAAGGAGAAACGAATCACCTATACTTATTCAAAAGTTACCCAATAATAACCGCATACTCTTGTCAACCACTACGACATCACATGACGTAGTCTTATCAGTTGCACAACTCAAGGGTGCTTTATCAGTCCAAGTTAAGCAACCAATAAAAAAACCACTTGGTCTTCACCATTACAATATGATCCTGTGACGTGGAATCTTTCGTTTAGTCAATAACGTTCTCTCGATTGCAGGACGAACTGTGTTGACGTCACGCGTCTCGTGCTACTCACGAGGTGCTTGGATGACACAGATTAATTTTTCGCAACTCCACTAGAATTGAATGATAACCTTAATCTTCTCAGTTTCACCCCCAGTTTAGTGCAAAAATGGCTTGGTCAATGTCTTCAAGGCTGTCAAGGCTTGACAGAGCCGGAAAAGATTATGATGAGGACAGTTCTCAATAAAACTTTTCATCCTGATCGGGAATAAGAAGCAGTGCGCTTTGAACGAATCTCCTGGAAGATTAGAACTCGCAACCTCTCGGTTGGTAGGTGCACACTAAAACGTTCGGTCACGAGTGGCTGATCAGCAGGTTGATTCACTCGGCTTGAACAGGACAAGGTACTGCTCACCCTTCAATCAGGGAATTCACATCACTTGTTTAGGCGTTGACCAGCCCCTCAGTTGATGACCTCTCAGATGGAAAGTCCATTCGTCGTGTGAATTATTCTTCCCTCTGAGCTACTTATAGTTTGGTGGTAATGTGAGATTTTTAGGTTTTCAGTAGAAATGTTGTTCTGTAAATGAAGCTACGACCTGCCCGAGTGCAAGTTGGTCATAACACTAATCAGTCGCTCGTACACGAATGGTTCAGTTCAACTGCTAACGGGGCGGTTGTCAGTTGGAATGTCCACAACGATTCGTGTCACTACTGGTTATTCTCAGTAAGAATGGAACAGCTGAAAACTGCTTCGCGGGTTTTCAATATCTTCCAATAAATGTTGGGTTCTTGAACGCGATAAGCCACAGCCGGAAAACTCTACAACATCCCTGGCAGGAAAAAAACTTTGATTTTTGGCACTCATACGAAAGCGATAATCCAGGTAATGGTGTATGCCGAAAACTAGAATCCTCACTAAAGTGACCGAACTTCGCCTCTCGTTTTTTGACTCGGCGGATCTCATTCAAAATACCCGATCTCAAACGTTGTTTACCACTTCTGCTCCACCTGCGGTGAGAAACGCAGCAGGAGAACCGAGAAATGCTTATGTCATCGGAGTGATAGGACCAATCACCTAAGGCGTCACTACAGGCAAGGACAGCATGAAGGCCACCTTGATCGGTCACCAGTCGGATGGTAAAGACAGGTCACAAACCGAATTCGAGTAACTCTTACTATTGTAGCACGTGACTTGAAATAGTTCACGTGACGATAAGTTAAGGGCTGTTGATCAAATGCCTAGGAGAACTCTTATGTCAAAGAGATTTTACGCCAATAGGTCAAGTAATGAGGGTAATGTTAGTTTTTTAGAAAGCTGATTCGAATTTAGTCTGGGATGTGTATTCTAGTAGTCCAGCTGCTACTGCTGGACTGTTATCCGAAACGCTTGCAGCCTGCAATATTCTTACTAAGTCGAAGAAATTCGGTGATACTAGTGTCTTGCTTCACAGGTCAACGACCGATCCCTCTACGTCTTACAGAAGATCTCGGACAAAACTCCCTGGACCAGAATTGTCAACAGCCAATCACACCGCTCAAGTGTTCGTCAGTTGGGACGTCGGATGCGTCCATCGTGCACGGGTGAAGTAGTTAGCAACATGGACGGGTCATTGTTCGGAGTCCAAATCTCCATAAAGCCGGGGATATGCACTGCTGGTTAGCACTAATAAGAGCGAAACTTGAATCAAATGCTTCCGCTTTTTCGCACGAACTCATCAGAACGGTTTCACCTAAACGGCGGAAGGACTGTCCAAACTGGTAATTTGAATACAAGCAAATACAGTCAAAAATACTCCATTTATTCCGTTTTCAAATGAAAACACGAACGGCTCCCCTCAAGCGCTTCACTCACACAGAGGCGAGCCAAATGGAGTACTCGTAATCGGATAATTGGTTGATCAGCCGCACTAGAAGTCTGCCCATGTGACCCAGTGGCACGATTCTCACTGTCCTTGTTCCCGACTTGCTCTCATTTCAATCACGACAACAACTAGC
>SJOL01010112.1:256424-269225 GCA_004794785.1 Opisthorchis felineus
GTGTGTTTCTTGAACTCAATCTTGTGTCAGCCAAAAACATTGTATGCATTTTTTCAACGGAAACTTAGTAGGATCTTACCTCTTGGGGAAATTCCTTACTCAGTAGTCAATGGCTGGAAAAATCAGTCGGAAGAAGTCACTAGTTAAAGGAGATCTGAAGGCTCTCACTCAGCAAAGAGCTGAAAATTGACAGACAGGGCGTCAATAGTTTGCTCTGGCGACTTGCTATAATCCTGGCTGAGTTACTACAAGAAATCTTGATTCAAACTGACGGCTCAAACCGTTCTATGCGGAAAACTTGGTCAGTAATCCCCAGGCTAACAGAGGAAACCTGCCAGTATGTGTTTGTATTTTACAGTTGGCTCTGTTGCGGATAGGTTTCCAGGGGATGAATAGTACAGCGGCAACTTCAGAGGCAATCTCCTAATAAAAGCCTATTCTAAGCATGCCACTAAAGTACAGTGTGCAATCATTCTCTGGGTTTATTCAACCGAAGGCTCGTTTAAGAAAGCGCACATCAGTTCCACAACAAGCCAACTGATGAAAGCCACTTTGAAGCGGCGCGGTTTGGCTATTGTTAGTAGTGTGAGGACATTTAGATTTTTCAACTTTTTTCGTCCTCTGAGTGAAGCAAATCTATGCTAGACAGCTGAGAATCATCAGCAGTGCGTATATCACAAAACTCCAGGGAATTTCGATCCAATGAGCCCTCCCCTAGTAGTTTGAACACTTAGGCCTTCGGTCACGCGTAGCTGATCAACAACGTGATTAACCAGCATATAGATAGGATACGGCACTACTGGTCCTTGTATCACGGGATCCACATCATGTGGTCGAACGTGTTGAGTGGCCGCTTGAGCGGAGACTTCTCAGATTGAAGTTTCACTCACTTTATGAAATTATTCTTCCTCTGAGCTGCTTATTGATTAGCTATGGGAGAAAAAGTCCCCTTCTGTTCCACGTTTTACAGACTTCGGGTCACTTTGATGTCTATGGTTTCTAGAACTTACTCTTTTAAAGCACTTTTTAAGTTTTACTCCTGTACAGGAAGAAGTGTGACATATTCGGTCGCTCCGCTGTGGGAGGGTGCATCTAGAGAGCCCTTCTGTGTTCATCTGACGCATTTTACGGTGATTGTAAGAGACAATTTGCTGACTATTCGCAGTAAAGTTGCAAACCGGATTCTCAAGAGGAAACAGTGTTGACAAATTCGTCAACTGTCACCTCAACAATCAAAAGCCATTTGGTAGCAGGGGGACTTGCCTTCACCTTGTGATTACGCATGTCGCTGAGTTGCCAAGATCGGTTTCCATACCGTGAACTGTCGAAATTGGGTTGCTTTTCACGCTTCAGTTATCAGAATGTTTGATTTGTAATTGACTTTTGAACAGACTTTGACTTTTCGAACAGAGCGCACACTACAAATGGACTGATACTCGGTTCAGTGGTTCACATCAAGTAAGACTTCTCTGCGATGAACTTCTGTGGGACAGATTAACCATTCTCAAGCTCCATATCAGGATGTACTAACTAAGATAAACACGATCTACGAATTTTCACTCGGGAAACGACATCTGAAACTTCCACTGGCTTTGGTTTTCTTGACGATAATGTGAAGTTTACATTTAAAACCTTTTAATATACTTTGGCTGACCAATGCTGTTTGACGGCTTGCTGACTACGCCGAAGGATTTTAAGTTTCATGGACAGGGGTAGAAAATGTCTCACGAGTTGTTGGGCTAGGGGCCTGGAACTTTCAGCCATACTATTAGCCGCCCACGTGGGATTTCAATAGGCGATTGGGCTTAAAAATAGCCTGAAGTGTCCTCGCCACTGACTTCACTGGACAACCACAGCCGGGCAAAAAAACTAAAATGTTTTGCTGAAAGTGTAGCGGAACTCTCGTTCAACAAACAGGAGCTAATGTTCTGCGAAATACACACAAGTACCTGACCCGGTTTTTCTTCTGTCACTTGGAATGAATATGAAACAGTACGTTTGTTTCCGAACATGACATACGCATTTTGTAAGTAGTCAGAATGTTAATTTTACTCTACTTCTTGGTGATTCCGGAGACTGTGCCGAAAACTTGCTTTGGCTACCTCCTCCATGGGGGATCATTTGTCAGTGGAACTCGCTGAACCTCAGGGGAATTTGCGTCGCTTTGATTCAGCGTTGCTTTGATTCATCCTTGACTGACAACCAGTAGTTTTTCTGTGAAAGAAAGAGAGGTTTGTAGTACTTTCAAGATTTTTTGATAAGCGTACTCCACTAATCAAATGAAAACTGTTTATCCAGTTGATTTCGCAGACCTTCATGTAAGATGGTATTGCTGAAAAGGCTGGATATAAGTTTTTGATAATGAGACCTTTTTGTGAGATAGAAGCGCAGGTTACACAAAAACATCTTAATTTCTGACTTGTAATGGTGCTTGTGCGCATCGTCCTCTTGTTTTGAAGGATGTCTAACAGGAACAAAGTAAAGTAAACAATCTTGTCAATATGTTTCACCGAGGAACCCATTGATTAAATGTTTATTTAAAACTATATAGTAATGTTGATAGCTTGGATGCGTTTCTTGGTAATTGACCGGTTTTGTGTTGATCTGCTCGTCAAGCTTGGCAATTGGCTGGCTAGCTCTCCGTCGTCAGGCGTGGAGACATCATCAGTGTATACATCCAACCTGTTCCTTTCCGAGATATCTTGATAGGAATAAGAAGACGACATTCGAGCGATGTCCGGACGTTAGAAGACTAACGGAGCGTCTACAGCTTGTTGCCAGAACAGGATTTATTTCGACAGATCGCTGGGCAGAAACTATCGTGATACATGAGGAGCTTTCCGGCAGCTATGTTGTGGTGGGTTTAGGAGAAGTTTAGTCATGAATTCATGGTCCTGACAGACATAAGCCGGAGTGATTCCATTTTCTATTTTAACAACAAATACTTTACGAGAGAAACTGGAAACAACATTAAGGATTCTGATCTTCAGTCATCTCTACTGCTAAAGTTGTGTGCGGATATATTCTGCGAGCCCATGATAGCTCTGCTGTATTTCAGGACAGTCTAAGAGATGGAACTTGAAGTACTCACCAATTACCCATATATCCATGCTCTTAAAGTCGCCTGAAAGAATAATCTTATTGAGATTATATATCAGCCAGTTGGCTTAACATGTAAACTAGTCTGCTTGCCGAACGTCACGCTCTACAGTGCATACCATCCCATACCTCTTTCTGTTGCTCCCTCTAGAATGTGACGAAAAGATCACAGCCGTGTTTTTAGTGGTCCTAGTTCATAAGAATGCCGTTGGAAGAGTAAGTCACAGAGATTGTTGTTACAGCCTCCCGCCGACTGCGGCAACCAGCAATGTTTGGTCAAGCGTGACCATTTTGCTAGCCAGAAACCAACTCACACGTCCGGGTAATCAAAAGTCCGAAATCCCAAACGGGCCTTTTACAGGACATCATTCTTTTCCAATTCTCACGTTGCCTAGTGTGTCAGCGATTTCACTGGTTCCGGATTCTCTCTATTGGCGTGAGTATGCTGGCGATATTGCCGTTGCTTCTGAGTACCATTGACACGGGACTACAAGCCATGCTGAATGAACTTGGTTGGTGTTTATAAGAACGTTTCCAGATGTCAAGGTTTCATTTCTTCCCGCTTTTAAGCTTAATAAAGACCTCGTTCGTAGCCTGCCATCGCACATGGTCAGTATTACTTGTCTTTAAGAGCATAGTAATACAAATACCTAAGGGTTACTCAGCTACTAAATTTCGTTGATCACCTCAGGTTTAAACCATTTTTGCCAAGGCCAAGCAAATTCCTTGGTGCTTCCTCTGAGTGAGAGCTCTATTTTCTTGTTAAGATTTTGCTGCACGCACTACCCATTGAATTTACCCTTCTTTTGTCATTTTGCACGACAAGTTGGAGAAAGCCTATCTTTTGAACAAAACAACTGTGACGCGGAGACTGGTTGAAGCAAGTCTTCATGTTCTTGCTGTACTATTCAAACTTCTACAGGGAAATAGGTTCTCGAAAGATGGATTCCTGAAGGTTACTGTCTTGCAGTTCAGCCAGTCAGATACGTTCCAAGTTCTCTGAGATTTCCAGGGGTGTCTTGGAAAGCTTTATGTTCAACAAGCCTTTAACGCTTGTAATAATCTTACCCGGAAAAAACCGACTTTACCCAATTTCATATCAGGCCACACAAACTTTCTGCGTATGGTCCTACGAGAACCACCGCGGAATTCGGCGAATCTCCAAATGCTGTGGCTTGAGTTAACAGTTAGGTCCACTACGTGATCCGCTCTTATGACGCCTTCTCCTTTAAATCGTTTCATTCAGACGACAATCATGCTAACCGGCCATTTCACGTGTCCAGTTTCATATATCCGCTGCGAGTTTCTGGCCTAAAATTCACCTGCCTGGTACACAGACCTGGACTTGATTTGACGTGACTAGGATGATACCAGAAACGTTTGTGTTATTGAATTCGTCGAAATCTGTGAATTATACGCTGTATCATTTTCTGGCATAAAGTACCTGGATATTTCCGACACACTACGAGTGAATGGTACATTTCTTAACTTTGTTCCTTTTCTCAGATTTATCTCCCATTCCTTTGATTCGTTTGGCTTTTGTTAAAGTACCTAACCTAAATTAATGGTTCGTCAGGGACAACACAAATGGCGGCGAGCCTCCAACTAACAGCAAAATATGACGCAATGGGCGGACAAGTTCTCATCTTCAGAAGCTTACGATATCTTTTCTCAACTGCCCCATTTAGAGGTACAAAAGATTGTGAACTAAGAATGCGCCTGTGGGCACATCTTTTGCTTACAGCATGCTTGATGGTTTGTTGTCCCTCTTGGGGCAGACTTGAGACACAAACGCGATGATACAGTGGTGAGACTTAAGTAAAGGAAGGCTGTATCTGTAGGCGTACGGTTAGAACTGTCAGTAAAAACATCGTCAAGATTAGCGTAGATTCTGTCAACAAATCTTGTCATCCCAAGTGCCCTTAGAAAAGATACAAGCGCGGTTTTGTTCACCGCAGACCAAAGAGGTACGTGAAGTATCCTAGATCAAGATACACAGATCTTGTCAGAAAACCCACTTTACACTTTACGAGAAAATCCTGTTTCCTTGTAGTTATTTACCACAGAGATGGGGATCACACGAGCTGTTCAGGCAATAATGTCCCAGAAACAGAAATTAAACGTTTGTGCATCAGGGGAGGCTCTGCTGTCTGACAACCATATGTTTTGTTAGCCGCATTTGGATCGGCTCTGGCCAGTGAGAAGTCTTTGAGGGCAAGTGGTTCATCTGGAATGTTTGAAATAACAGCAAATGTGTTTCCGTACGATTCGTCTGCATGAATAACCACCTTTTTACAAATTAAAACCTGCGTTTAGCGGGGATTTCAGAAAGGGTACTTTTAACTTGCTTTCATGTAGTACCGGTACACAGATTGGTCTATTTGAACGACGTTTGAAGCAACAGCTGTAGGACAGGAAACAATGAAATTTCTTCAGACAAAACAATTTCACTGGTAGCGAAACGGAAGGCAGAAGATCTGTGGTGGCCCAACAAGCATTATCCTTGCAGAAATTCAAGTTTCAACTGTATTTTGGTGTATACTAGTTTTTCACAGAAATCTCTACCGGATACCGAGCACCCCATAACTGTCTATCCCATTGCTAACGCATATTCCAAGTTTAAGCCAATTTGTGCGCCATAAAATGCGTATCGAAGCTCTCCTGTAAACTACTTCACTTGAAAGACTGTTAAACGAAACTTGCTCGTCTTTAACCTGAAAGGGGTCTTCTGTGCACGAACTGCTCTCTTGCTTTCCAAAGCCTTTGTTAATTCTGCGAACCCAATTTGTTGTACGCTGTAAAAATTAAATATTCGGTTCAAATCAAGCTTGTCATGATTTGACGTTGTTTGGCGAACCTTTCCGAGTTATGTGTACATTATTTAATTAGATTCGAAAGGGAGATATTCTGTTGATTTGACATGAAAACTGCTTTTTCGTAGTAATTACAATCGACATGGCGAGACAATTCTATTGCCAACAACTAGGAAGAATTTTGTACAAATGCTCTCTTGCGTATACATTTAGCAAGATGCATTCTAACCTTTGTCCACGAAAAGTCTCCAGGACACAACTATGTTTTCCGTGGAGCATATACAAGGCGAACATGTCTCTGAATTAGGTCTAAGATTTTCCCCAATTCGGGGAAATAATCTGTAATAATGGCGTAGTGTGACCTCAAAACATGTAGAAAGGAAGTACTTATGAGAGTAGAGGTGATGGTTTCCAAATCATGAACAAGATGCTAGACATTTGATCCTTTAAACTAGACAGCTGGTACAGATTTTCTTTAATCCGATGATTATGATAACGTGGGATTTGCCTCCGCCGCTTCCACGGGAATTAGCCTCGTCCTAATGTAAATTATGTTTACTTGTATCAGTAAAACGATTAGGAACCATTTTCTCGAGCAATCTGCGGCAAGTAAGTTGGTCAGCCTCCATGAGCATCTATCTCAAATTAGTGCACGAAGTATTTGGGTAGGAGATCTTACAGCTTGGTCAAAACCAGTCAGTATTGGAACGGCTGTTAGTCACCTTCTGTCGCTATGAAACGAGAGCTGAAGCATTAGCGAAATAAACTCGTTTGCGCATCAGTTTTGTTTACACTGGAGAATCAACCGAATCTCTCGTTTAAGATGTTATTCTTCCAGTGAGTGTGCTGAGCACAAACCGCCCATGTTTCATTTGATGCGATGTTCGAGATATCGCAGTATGTTCTCTTGAGGGGAACTACTCAAAAGATTGCAGGACTCTTAAACAGCTCGCGACCGGTTTCGCCCTTCTTGGGAACCATCAGGTAGGCGCATTCCCCCAGTTTCCGTCAACGTAGTATTATACTCGAGCTCAAATTGCACGAAATTTGCTGTAGAAGAGTCTTCAGCAACCTCAGTAGTATTTCCCCTTCGAAGGAAGAAGCACTTTACTTACCACCGGTTATTTGACACTACTTTGTGGCGATAAAATACTGCTACAAGGGTCACTTTGTAAGGATTAAAAAACCGTACGTGACTGTGCACTTTATGAAGTGACGAAATCCCTTCTAGGTTTCACGGAGATGTGTGACCAAGTACCCAACCCATGACAAAGTCGTTCACCTTTCAAGTAAGGCACTTTCACGAACAAAAGATAACCTTGCTGGTTAGACTGATCTTCTAGCTGTGGTTGGACTATCGTAAACAAGCGTGGTATAAAAAAGAAAACTTTCCCAGGTTTTTCACTCTTACGCCAAATCATCAGAAACCCACATCCCCCAACTGTACGGAATGATGGGTATTCGCAATTTTCCGTGGGATACGCGTATTCTCTAATCGAATTAGAGAAAGGTTATTCTTATTGTATACTGCACCTAGTCAACAGGCTTGGAAGCCTGGAATAAGCGAGAGAAAAAAAATGCTAGTCCTAGCTGTCGATCAGAATACACACAAAACACTGAACCGACAGGCTGCCGTAGACCGAATCTATGCCAGGTTGTGCACCTTGTACACTCTCCCTGCTAGAGTGTGTTTGGTTCAGACCACAGACTGGATCAGTACTGTTTTTCTTCCCGCGGAAGCCCGATACGGTTGCCGGTATACCACACGCACGCACGCACGCAGACACATACTCATTTGCAGCAAACGACCGCGTCGACTGGAATCGAGGTCACCGCAGATTTCGACGACGATTACTACCCTCTCTAGTTCAGTATACTACACAAAGAACGGAAATTCGAACCATCTGGTTGCTGGAACGAACTGAAGCAGTTTTTGTTGGTACCGACGATAAATTTTAATGTTCATGGCTTTAAACAAGATTGAATAAAAGCCATTTTGCTTCAGTCTCATTCAGGTTAAATTCACAATGTGGTAACTGTCGTTTCTAAAGAAAACGAAATGCGATCGAAACCAGCATCCCCACACTCAAACTAGCTTCAAGCATAAAAAAAACCGTTGTATAGAAAACTAAATTTACTGGAGTGGCGTTTTACTGGAGTGCAGTTTTACCTCTCAAATTACGATTATTGTCTGTAGTTCACTTGTAAAAATATTACATGTACGGTAAATGAGCTTAGCTCATCGCTGTGTTGTTTGGGTGACGCATCAAGACTGAGGTGGGTAGGGTCTGAAGAATTTTTAACCAAGCTTAAACGAGAAGGCGAAACTAATATGTGTGTGGTTGGATCGGTATACTCGAAACGAAAAATAGGGTATGGTATTTCGTTTTCGGAAAAGCTTGGGAACAATCGGTAGATTTATTGCTGGGCAACTTATCGCTTTTGACAAAAAAGCATCGTCGGGCCAAGTGACTAGGTTACGAGGTTGGTCCAGATTTAAGGCAGAAGGAGAATCAAACAGCTAAATCAAGTTAAATTTGTGTTAGGTGTCGGCCAAGGGATTTTGTGTGTTAGCGTAGGTCACCAAGTGTTAAGACCGATGAAGAGACTTACATGGATTCGGGCCCAGCTTGGCGTCTAGTTCGGTTCACGTGAAGATTCCTCTTGAAAGTCGTTTGCACTTTTGTCCGTCTGTGTGGATGACTTAGTGCTACGATACTTGTGAACTTTTTGGTCGAGTTGGGATTTTCACTCTTTTCTGTTATTGACAACCGTACACAGTCACGCGTCAACTTGGATTATCTAAGACCGCTTTCCATACGCTCGCCAGTTCCACAACCTCAATCCTATTCACGCTGTGATGCTTGGCGATTTCCACCGCCTCGGCTATCAGTAGCTCTGGTGTGAATCGCAGTCCCGTCCTAAAACTTCCATATTCTCCAGATCTATTCTATGTCTTGTGTCTGACGCATGTACCGCCATTGCTGAGTCTTTGACCAGTGCTTGGTATTTTTCCGCATTTCTTGGTGTTTGTTTATCCTCCTTTTAGGCTCACCAATTCTGCGTATGGTATCATACAAACGTCCTCAAAAGAAACTTTCCGAAGATGAAGCCAGAAAGACCCCAGAGGACCACTGCAACAATTTGCCGTTCTTTTCAAGAATATGTATCAATAATACATATATATATATAATATCAATATATCAACATATCAATACTACCAACAATATATATCAATAATATACATCAAATATGTATCAATATATATCAATATATATATCAATGATGTATATCAATAAAATATCAATATACCAATAACCGAACAAGTTTCTAATCGAGCACCGCAATGTTTACACAATAAAGGTGAAATCAAGTAATGCTCTGCTCTCGTAAGATGATACCAAAGAATAAATTACATAGATCGAAACCGGTCATGGACTGTCGAAGAATTAGTGTAACCCATTTGAGAACTTCATTACTGAGTTAATGACAAACAAGAGCAAAATACTTGGTTTAATATTTTGGTCAGAATTCGATTTAGTTATGAGTTTGTCTATTGCCATTTGTCACGCTTTATGAAAATTCACCATAGCAAACTCCAGTGAACAAGATTACACATATTTTTGTTGTCCAAGAGATGATTTGCACCCGTTGTTGGTTAGATTTTTGAAATTTTTTTATTTTGCTCATGGTGCGGATCTATTTTGGTGTTACCCAGTATGGAGCGGATGGCATGGGTGAATTTTAATATTAGGAATATTTCCTTCAATCTCGCTGCGCGGTTTATAACTAATGTGTTTTTAATTTGTGGTTTCCTAATTGCGTCACACCAAGCTTCGAACAGTAGTTCTATTCAACAATATTTCAGACTGTCTACCTTGCAGCTTATTCTAGGTATTTTCAGAGCAGTTGCCGCGAAGTGAATCGGCAAAAACGTGCGTAATGTTCCTAATTTCACACTTTCGTTACAAGCCTAAAAACGGAGTTAATCTTTTCATGAAGGAAACTACTCGTGAGGTTGCTGAAAACTCTTCGAGAGCCCACGATCGGTTTCGCCCTTTTCGGGGGGCTCATCGAGTAGGCACAGTCCATGAGTCTCCGTCAGCCTTATGTTCTACTTGAACCCAACTGGGACAAATACACTCACTTAAATCTTTCGTTTATGATATTCTCCAGTTGAGTCTCCCTTGAAAACCAAATTGATATACAACAGAGTGTACTTGTCGGAGTTAATCTTATTGTGAACCCATTGCTTACAGTTCCCAACTGCGACTCCTGTTTACCCATACTGTCGGACGAGAAGTGGACAATGTATTTATAGGAACAGCTGCTGCTTGCGTGATTAAAACTGGTCGCTCGTCAGTTAACCAACTCTGTCTCCATCCAATGTCACTTTCGTTAGGATAGGGCGGACAATCTCGGCAAACCCCATCCCCCACCCTAAAATGACCGATTCCGGACTGATTCTGGTTGTGACGTTAGTCTGTGTATGTGACTCAAATCACCCCACTTGGACCCGACCATGATCCAGACACGAGTTAAGAACATGGAATATTGGACCCGTTTGCAGCAAACATTTGTCAGACAGATGTTCTTGTTTGTCTAAGGTGCATATGCTCATCGCCTGCTGGTGGGTATTCCACCAGTGATAGTTTGATTTACTTTTACGTATGATTTACGTGTAGTTTCTTGTAACATACTGACAGCGAAATGGTCGCTCTAAATGTACATTCCATTGACCTTTAGCCTGTAGGCGAGAAAATAGGAGAAAACCCAGTCAAGTCGGAGAATTAGTGGTCCAGCTTTAGGAACAAAATTTCCTCCCACAACTGCTAGAATACTCTCATGATTGGTCTTTGGCTTGTTCGCTGAGCTGGGCAATTTGACTGCAAACGTTTCATCACCAATCGAAATGACATCATCAGTGCGTTATTGGGGAGCATAGTGGTGCGTAGCGATGGGTTGGTGGGTGTGCCATGATTCAAGACATGATTCGAGACATGCTCGTCTACAGATACGTCCACGTTTCAGTCGTGGTTTCGGTTGAAGAAACATGAGGATTGGACCTATTATAGAAAGTCCAGAGTTGTATCATCACATTCGTTCTGAGTGACACGCTTCGAATAATGCTTTACAAACTGTTTATCGATGACTCAACGATATGGCTGTAAAACTGTGCGCTGGTAGCGACGGCTCAAGGTAATGGACTGTAAACACGTTTTTACTGTACACCGTCTAGGGATGTAGTCGCCCATCTATGCTTTCGGAGTGAGGTGTATCCCCCAGTAGTATCCTTTTCACCGGCAGAGACGGTGGCATCAGTGTTGCTTCACTACCGTACAGATATAAAGCTTATCTTATTATATTTAAAGCCTCAGAATAAGAGAGCGGACCCGGCGTTGGCCTATTGCAAGCATTCTGATGTGCCTACACCTCCAAGCGCTCACTCAGACAATATGGGAAGAAACTGACACTGACGGCACTAAGGTTGATAAGCCGCCATTTCTTACAGTCTCTCCAGAAACCCGGGGGGTCATGGGGAACCCATACTGGAGGGTGGACCGTACCAATGACACCCAGACTCTTCGCACTCCTTTCCACATCCTTTTGCCAGGTCATATGCTGTTCATCTTACGGCTTACGCTATTCTAAAGGAGACATGGAGAGCAACAGTTCTATCGGCGGACGATGTTCCTGCATGCATAGCACAAGGCTGAGCTACCGCAGTTGATGGTGCTGGATGTTTTCTGCTGCATCACCTAATACTCGTTTCCTAATTACCCCACTAGGAATCTGCTGACGCCGTTCAACATCAGCGAAGTTTCTGAGGCATCGGTGGTCAAAAACCTGGAGACACCTCACATCATGTGTCCGCAGAGGCCATGCCTCGCACCCATACAACAACATAGCCCTTACTGTAGCCTGGTACATGCGACCACACCGAAAGGCTGTTTTGACGTCACAAGTGATGCAAATTCGCAAACGTGATTCGGACTTTTGAAAATCATGCACTGACTTCATTAGACGCACTCTGGTCAAGGCTAGTGCAACTACTCAGTTAGGTAGAGTTCTCCACAACTTATAGAGACTGCCCTTTAATTGTAAGAGGTATGTTCGGAGACTGCATGTTCTGGAGCTTGATTTTGAACTTTGGAGGTGCGACGCGCATGCTGAAAGAGGGTATGATGGAGGTTAGCTTATTCAACAGACTACCTAATTGGTCTGCGTCTTTAAAGATGAGGACGATAGCGCCTACGTACTCCGAATCGACAAGGTCCTCCGCAGCAACCATTTGAACGCCGGGGTTTTGAAGACCTTCCAGCGCTCGCCTCATTATTTCATCACTGACGAAGTTTAACCCTAAGGGAGAGAGTCGACACCTTGGCCAGGTAACATTTTTGTAGCGAAGATTTTAGTGACCTCATCATTTACTCTCCAAGGAGGATCACTTTCATCTTTTGTACATGCTTTGATAAATTCTTCTCCTAGACGATGACTTATTGTCTCATGGGAAGTCCTTCTGTTTTAGAGGACCGGAAAGCAAAGGTTCTCGAAACATCCGTCTGCTTATTCGGTTGGTTGCTGTTTCAAGTACCCGAAACATTTTTTGAATGCTTTGGCAATTCCAGATCGCTGATGACGTGCATGCGGTTTCCAACTCTGATCCAAGGCTGGCACTTAGTGCATCTTTTCAGCCCTGGGGGGTTCTACACCCACCGCACCTTGAGAAAACATGAATGTGGTTAGAATTTTTTATCACAGTCTGACCACCAGTGTTTCTGCGGGACAATTATATCCGAGTGGTAGGTCTACAACACAACGCTCTTTAGGCCCGGAAACTGACCATGACAGCACTTTATGCATCCGTCCCCATGAACACACACACAGA
>SJOL01010112.1:273604-306476 GCA_004794785.1 Opisthorchis felineus
TGTTTCAAGTACCCGAAACATTTTTTGAATGCTTTGGCAATTCCAGATCGCTGATGACGTGCATGCGGTTTCCAACTCTGATCCAAGGCTGGCACTTAGTGCATCTTTTCAGCCCTGGGGGGTTCTACACCCACCGCACCTTGAGAAAACATGAATGTGGTTAGAATTTTTTATCACAGTCTGACCACCAGTGTTTCTGCGGGACAATTATATCCGAGTGGTAGGTCTACAACACAACGCTCTTTAGGCCCGGAAACTGACCATGACAGCACTTTATGCATCCGTCCCCATGAACACACACACAGAGCAGCAAACCTATGCTCGTGGTGGGTCACACCATCTTGTAGGGTGGCGCTATCGGGAATTGTGTACATACAATCACAAAGGCACTAGAATTGATTCACAATAAGCCACGGTTCACAGAGCTCAAAAAATCGGGCGCTGTCTTGTCTGGCCGACCACAGCAAAATTGTGTGTAAGGCATTGATACACATCTTTCTACCTATCTGTGAGGATACACGCTAAGCGATAGGATCAGTTGCTGATCAGTAAATCCAGTCAAAATGGGACTGTAACTTTTCGGTCAATTGAAGAAAAAGTTTGGGACCGATCGTGAAGTTTTGATTGGCAGTAGATGGCACAACAACGTTTCACTCATTTTGACACAAATGGTTGTTTGAGCCTAAAGGTTCCGTTTTGGATGTTGATTAAAAGTCCTCGTCTTACGATAGATTAGCTGGTGGAGAGGTTACCGTCAATGGGACTCGGGTTTAGGGCCTCGTTCCTTCGGTTTAAAGCACTTTATTTCAGGCAATTTGTAGGCAGTTAATTTGTTGGCCGAAAACGACTTTGATCGGTCTGAGATATGTATTTCGGACCTAAAGCACTTCAGGTAGGAGCTACTTTTCAGCTTTCAGCTGTATAACCCCACATATCAGTTTGACTCGCCGCATCCTACACCTTCATTTATACCGCCAAAGTCACCAGTCTCTGTGGGGGCTTAATCATCACCTCCAAGTCTGTTCGTTGTCCGATGTCTAAGTATCCCCCAGTCTTTGACCATCTCCTTACGTACCTTTGTTTCTTGGCAGTCTGTTTATGCTCTGTTTGTGATAAATACTGCTGACATGTGAGGCTCCCTGAACACTTGTGCATTCGTTTCATAATATTTCGTATACACCATACCAAGCACATCAAATGGGGAGAGAGCGACTCTACAATAACATAGTAGCTGAGCTTGAGGAATGTTACTCAACTCATACTCTTTAAGTAACTTCAGCTGTTCCTGTTTTGGGTGGGATGACTGCTATCCACACACAATATCCGTTTTGTCCCCATACTGAGACCAATTTCTTCTTGGCTGCTGCCTAGTTATATTCATCGGGTACTTGCTTGGTTGAATTCGCTTTTAGGCCACAGTATGTGCTACGGATTGGCCAGCGCTTTTCGTGCACAACCTTCTTACTCTACGGGACTCGGCTGGAACTATACCTCCCGGATGGAATGAAGAGAGGTTCAAAATGGTATCAGCCTTTATCTATTTTCGGCAAACGGTAGTTTTCAATTTACCATCGTTTTTGTTCGGTTCACAGTTTAGGAAAGTGAGCATGCCAGAGGTGGATTCCAGTCCCAGACATGAAAGTTTGAAGTAAAATTGGCCCATCTTATAGGGTTTGATCATAACAAATGTCTCATCTACATATAGTTCAAATTTCCGTCCAAGAACTGTCTAATCCGGTAAACACTCTCGGTCCAATGCCTTCCACATACAGTCCAACCAGGCACGAGAGTACTCTAGTTGCTTCTAGCGGACTTTGCCCTTAAGAATAAAAGAGCGGAGTTCACAGTGTGAGATGTCCTCATCACAGACATTTTGATCACAACTTGACCGTTATACCTGTGACGTTACATACGGTGTTCTAATAAATGGCATGTTCAAAGAGGAGCGAAAAGTGGTCACTTGGATGAGAAAGCTTGGAGTACGCATAGCAGTCATTTTCGTAAGTAGACCTACGGGAGGCCACGCTAGTTTTAATTGTATTAGATTGGAATGGAGATAGGTGGGATGATAAGAAATTTGAAAAGCGTATTTTGGAGGGACATACCAGTAAGTTAGTCGATAATAAAGGGTGAGTGCAGGTTGCGAAAACTCTGGAGAGAAAAGGGCTTGCGATATCTTGCCGCCAGAATGACGTGACGTTCCTAACCCGTTGTTTTTTCTGCACAAGAATGGGGTTCGAAGCGTGAGTAGCAACAACCTCAGCTAGGGTACTTAGTTCTATAAGTAAATTTAGATACTGCTAGGGAGGGGGGTTAGATGACAGCCATCAAGCGTTTGGTATTACACTCCTGGGAGTACCAGTGCCTGAGTTCTCAAGCCACTTTTTGATGTGTTTGTAATACGCATTTCCAGGTGTTTCATGGTTCCGCCTAAGCAATTGGTCCGACAAGTACAACCAACCTGATAAAGGACGTTGGCTTTGACAGGGCAAAGTAAAGGGTCTTCCACTGAGTCAGTTGACATACGCGTAGTTGCTTCGTTAAACATGGCGGGGCTGAAATTCCGTTTGAGTACCGCTCTTAAACAGCGCCTTGATAGTAAGAGGTACGTCATCATCACTGTAAGTTCACAAAAGGTTCGCCAGTTTTCGCGCAACACATAGAACTGCGTCACGGATCATTCTAGGTTTGCGACGCTTGTCAGTAGATCCTTGAGGGCACCATTTTCCGACTAAAACATTCTCCAGCAGACAAACATTCCTCTCTGTACTGTCTACTTTTACAAAAGACTACAGTTTCCTTTTCGGGCAAACCGGCCCATATTGAGTTTTTTTATTCGGTACCGGATAAGGAGCTATCCTGTCGATGGGTAAGAAGGATAATTAGGAAAGCTGTATGTTTTTCACTTTTAAAGGCATTTTTGCTGGGTAACGAGTTGGGCTGTTTAACTTGACCTGGGTTAGTGTCGCTAAAAAGTGTTCCGTATCCAATGCAGTATTATCTGCTTGTCTGGGCTATAATACCTTTCAATAGAACAAAATGCACTTTTGTGCAGGGCCTCAGTAAACGATAGAGGCTACGCGGTAAGAGTTCCCGGTCTAGATCGTTTTCTGTGGCAAGGTCTTGAATTGCATTAATAACCCCATCAATAGAAAATCTAGTACAGAATGAGTCAGCATCAAAGAAAGTAGCTGTCTTGGACGTAATACACTACTCATAAGGTTGCTGAAAACTCTTAGGCAGTCTACGACCGGTTTCGCCCTCCTTGGGGCTCATTAGTTAGGTATAGTCCCCAAGTTTTTGTCAAACTTATGTTCTACTTTGACACAAATTGCACGAAATAAGCGAAATACACTCATCTGCATACCAATTGGGTTTGACGGGGGACTCACCTGGAACCCAGCTGAATCTCTTGTTTATAGTGTTTTCAAGCTTATGAGTAGTGTATTACGTCTATACAATGTATCGCGATATCACGAATATCGCGCCCACTGAAGCATGAGGCGGCCTGGTGCAGCACATTCATTTGCTTGAAAAATCATAAACCAGGGATTCAGCTGGGTTCCAGGTGAGTCTCCTGTCAAGACCAAGTTGGTATGCAAATGAGTGTACTTCGCTAAAATAGTCGTCCTATCTTGTTGGTTGTTCTCCCTCAGCAATTTCACAAAATCAAATCTTTCAGACTACTAGCAGTCAGCCTAGTGACGGAGGATTTTTGGCCATCCACTGAGCAAGATTGCGACAATAGGATCCGTACTTGGAGAGGTCAGGACCGAGCAGTACGTCAGGTTTGTAGATCTTACCTAGACCGTAAGTACGTGGTTTAACGAAACCTTTTGTTGTCATTGGTTGCAACGTGGAGCTTCTTTCAGACAAAAACGGAGTGGTTGAGACATGAGTTGGTGTATTCAGCTATCATATTCAAAACGATTTGCTTTTCACTGGTTTGGATAATGAAGCCGACCAAGACTAGCCAGCTGGAACAAAGCTTCAGAGTGATTGGTATTAACCGTGGTCTTCATCACTTAGGAGCATTTCTACTAGAAAGTTGGGAAGCATTACTGCTCGGCCCTTTGGATGAACCCAGCTCTGGCTAAGTACAAAGAGCAATTCTGTGAGGAAACTAAGACATGCGATTCTAAACCACGCATGTTTAATGTACAACGACGTTGTATACTTCAAGTTCATCAGAACTAAGAGAACTACTCTGGGGGGGGGGACATAAAAAAATTCCACCCAAGAATGCTGAAACTCATAGACAAGTACACCGAGATATTTTCTGTCAACTCCACTTACACTGGCATTCGTGACGTTTGGCTGAACAGCCTTACTCAGTGAGTGACGTGGCTCCGTGACTTCAGATAGTGATCACGTTATAAACTGTCCCCTTCAGTTGATTATCTCGAAAGAAAAGGGAGCTCGGATCAGGTGATGAGAGGATTTCACTTCGACTAGTGACGAGACGTTTGCAACAAAACTGCCAAGGTCAGCGAACAACTCGACCACCAGCTGAACAACATTTCCTGCTATATTACATCTGATCTTGGCTAACCGTGCCTGCTTTTCAGCTGTTGTTTTTAGATAAAAAAATCAGCATGAATAGTCAATTTTCCCATCGCTATTTGATTGATACAGAAAAACCTTATTGATTTCCAAACAACACGAAGTATTTACTTGAAACAATGGTAACCAACATCTTCTACCAAAGTTCCCGTCGAAACCAGTGTTATTTGTGGAAACTGTGGCATTCCTTTGTTTGGAACGGCCTAAATAATCAGTTGTCAAGCAGTGATATTCTACTTACTTCAACATGGAAATGCCGTTGGCCGGTCAGTCTCAGAAACCAAAAAACAACATGGTTTGGGTGCACAGTCAGTGTTTGGAGAACTTTTTCTCCAGCTTTCACAGGCCATCCTAGAAAAGACGTCTGCAGCGTTCTCTTATGAGTGGTTCCTAAACTAACAGGGGTATCTGTCCTTCATCGATGGTTGAAAAAGTGTGGGTACACTGGAATTAATAAATCGGATGCCCGCACGCCAGTAGTTGGTAACTGAGCCAGATTTGCCAGAACTACTAGCCAGTGAGTTAGGCCGTTTTCAGATCCCCTTCCTGACGGAGTGAACCGCGTAGCTGATTTTGTTCTTGTTGATCGGTAAGTTTCTGTGTGAAATCAAAAACGCACTTTCCTGATTTTCAATCCTTGCAAAATAAGCTGTCCAAATCATGCAATATCGAACTTCCTAACTTAGCGACCACTCCGTGCAATCCATGAGACAAACTTAGTTTACTCAGTGTTTTAGCCACCGATCCGGTTCCTATTGGGCGCAAATGATTGTTTAATTGCATCGCCTGAAAATTAAGGACGTTTTTTTAAAGCATCCATTCACACTTTCCGAATTTCTGCATTATTCAACAATATTGAATAGTTTGTGGCGTTGTGAAATCTAAAATGACAGGTAAGTATTTCTTACCTTTTAGGAAGTGTGCTGCAGGACATTTTCCTGATAGATTTGGGAAGAGGGCCAATTAGCGCTACTGTATCTCACGAATGTCATTGGTCTCGCAGGGTGATAGTTACAGTCTTGTCCACCAGTATTCTAGAGGTGACTGAGCCTTTGTGTAGGCTATCGAGACCGATTCAAATTCTGAAGTAAACTAAGAGTTCAGTCAATCCGCTTGATGGTCATCTCACTTCACCCGTTCTTTACACGTGTACTACGCAATCCAAATCGTATTTAACATTGTTCGCTTTCGTGCGTTCTTTCCCCCTGCTTGAACCAAGCTGTGCGAGTGTTTCATGTCTGCGTTCGAATGCACTGTGTATATCTTGAGGACTCAGCGCCAGATTTCACCGGGGAAATATCGTGAAACGTCACGATCAAATTAACAATATTCAAGGTAGCCGACCCGTGATGATTAGGGGTTGCTGAGACCGCAACTTTGTTTCTGAAGTTTAAACACAGAAATGAAGACTCATGCTTTTTTTAAGTATGCTGACGTAAATTTCAGCTAACTCTTCGTCTACTGTTGCTCATCCAACATCATCGGAACAACGCTACTCTTGAGCTTGTTCGCACCGATTGCACCGAGTTTCATCGTGATCAGCTGGGCAACCACGAAGTATGATGAACCAATGTATTCAAGGGCTAGAATTATAATCCTAGTATTCGTTTACTTCACTGATTGATCTCCGCACTCGTTGAAAGCCAAACGTCCCTCGCTGTCTCAATAGGGTTTAGCGGAACTTCACTTGAAAAGCGCACCCGGTGCACCCGGTCTAGGCTCAAACAAGCAGGACTGCTTCGGTTCAGCAAAAAGCTGCGAAACTAGATGGCAAGATTACATGAGTGAGTTGAATTGAACAAACAATAGAGACTGGCTAACAAAACTTAGGGTAAACTTGCGAGCGTCTTGTTAAGTGTTTTTTAGAGAAATATTGTTCCCTTCAGTAGAGATTTCGTCCTATAAGTGAAGCCAATCTTTGCGGATTGGCTGAGAAGCACTGTACGGCCGTTTTACATTCTTTGGGAATCGTCGAGAATGCGTGTCTCATGAAACTCTAGAGAGTCTCGAACCCGCGGTCCCCAGGGTGAGTAAATTGAACACTCAACCTTTCGGCTACGAGCGGTTGATCAGCAGCGTGATTAACTTGCACTTAGGCTTACTAAGGGGATCCACATCAAGTAGTCACACGTTTTGCTTGGGAAGCCAGTCAGCACATGAATTGGCTTCACAGCTTAGAGGACGAACTCTCCACTAGAGTTCTTAAATCTCCTCACACTACCAGTCATTGTCCCCTTCAGTGTTCGACTACGTACTCATGGTGAAATTTGACACCGCCACCAAATGCTGTGGTATGGCGGTTCACGCGATATTGCTTGCCTGCAAAAAAATATAGAACTGAGCTTACCTGTGCGTTATCCATCTAGGTGCACGTCCTGACGATTTTCTGCCCGACACTGTTTCATAGTGGTTCAACAGCTGTATATAACAGCTTGTTTGAGATAATCGTTCAGCTTAGAGCTTTCGCTGTTGTGCAGAACAATGGCTATAAACTGTCGTGCGCGTATGCCAACTAGGAAGAAGTTTTTTATCGCCCTGGACCATAAATCTTTAGCTTGACTTATTATCAGAACGCATTGTGGCATCAAATTACTTCGCTTTCTGATGCTTGACTGAATGTGCGTGCACACTGCAACCGAAAATCAGCAACAGGCACCTCTTGCTCTTCAAAATCATCAATAACTAGCTCGAGAGATAGGTGCCCGTAGCATAGGTGCCAATTTACTGATCGAAAGGTCAGTGGTTTGAACATAACCTCTGCATCTAGATTGCTTCTGTCTTGGTTTGGACGACCTGGGAGTATCTCAGCCATAATGCATCCATCGTATGGTATGGCAGCTAAGCACAAAAATGGTGTTGCAGTTGGACGATTATTACATATTTTTATTACTAATAACTTGCTGCTTCATAATCATCCCAGTAAAATATTTGAATCTGCATGGGGTCGTGCCAGAATCACACAAGCGACGTGGAATAAAGTACAAGCCCCCAGATTCGGAGGAATTCGCCACTACTTCTGCACAGTAAGATAACCGGGCACGCGTCACACCAAAGTTTCGGCGCGGTTTGGCAATTGAGAGTAGATAACATCACGCGGGATTGGTGTCAGAAAGAACCACACTCACAATTTGGCAAAAGGAAGCAAGTGTTATTTATTACCATAGCAACCATCTATGCGATGCCCACTGACGGTTCTCAAAGAGTTCAGGTGGTGATGTTCCGACACTTGTTAAGGAAGGACACTGGTGAACACCTGCTTCACATTCTGTACGTAAAAATAACTCGTCTTCCAAATATAAAATGAAATGATAATAAAATGAAAAATGAAAAGCGATTTTCAGGCCTTGCAAAGCAACGTTTTCATCCTTCACATGTTTGACAATTTTGCTCCCTCAGAACAATTGGCATAGTGTTTCCCAACTGCTGGTCGACTACGTTCTATTCGTCAGTTTTGTTCCGTTCGAACAACTTGGAAATTTGTGTGTTCCGTACCGTATCCGTACAAAGCGTCTGTCTTTTAGTGATGTTCAAGCATTGTGAACCGTTTTTGTGTGTGGCATTTATCAAGACATCATATCATTAGACAGTTGCAATTCATTCTGTTGTGAAGGATCTTTCAGCTCTTCCCAACTACTCACGTTGGTATTATAGCGCCAGTTTCCATGATGTGTCGATGGCCAAATTGCGTGCTTCCTATTCAAGAGCACACGAGATACAAGAAACGGATAGCAAAACGTGTCAGAATTTTTCCTGGAAAACGGACTCTCCTCTGGCGCATAACAAAGTGTATTTTAATGGTTTATATAGGGGGCCTTCAGCGGCACCAGTTTTCCTCACCATTATTCAGATTGTTTAATCGATGACATTTTTGCATTTTTCATCCGAGAACCTTGCTAAACTTGTTCAGATAGACAAATCCGAATGTTCAAACCAGTTTGCTTAACTTGAAATCATGGTCAGTCGAAGTGTTGTTAATCAAAACGGTCCTACTGTCAGCTTTCAAAAACTTCTTTTCGAAGCAAAGAAAGCAAAAGCAACGTGCTAGATGATGGGTGGCGTTTGGAAAAGTACAATGCAAACAAACCTTTTCTTTCAACTCACTACTTATCCATTAGAAAGTTGACGAGCTGCTCAACTTTCTCACAGAAGGATGTTACGAAAATGGCTCACTGGCTTACACCCATATGAACAGCATGTTCAAGCATCTGAGTGGACCAAGATGTAACTTAAGAGGAAACCGCTTGTGGTGTTCCGACATGTGTAGATCGTAGCTGGTGCTCAAACTGTCCAGTCGATTTCACTCTCGGTTCCTCAGAACCACACGACTCGTCCGATTTGTAGATATCCAGATTATGCCTGACTTTTACCAGTTGAGGCTTTCCGATGAGCCCTATGAACTTTTGCGCGGATCCTTGATTTGTGAGAAAAAACGCTTTGATTTATGGATAACACAATATTTTGTACCTAAAACAGTGTATTCCATGCCCACAGACACAGCGTGACTTCACTTATGTCTGACAACTGTATCATGCGAGTCTCTTCCAAAGTCTACTTCAAGCTAAACGGTCGAACAGTAATCCAGCATTCGACTCTTATCAGCTTCCGTCAATCATAGTTTTAGCTTTCTGGTTAATGCCTTAAGTGAGAGAGATACGAATGTTTGTACAAATCTTGATAAGATACTACCTGGTGAGGTTCCTAATCCGTAATATTTGGCTTCGGCCATTCGCCTCCTGTTGTGCAACGTTTGTGTGCAGTTGGCGGAGCAATGTCAGCACACGAAACTCTGTGGTTCCTTTTCTGGCTTGCTTGATGGCAACAACTTATCTTCCGTAGTTGAAGTGTTAGAAATAATACTCGTAAAATTTATTCTTCTTGGTGGGGATGTTCCTTCTCGTCTCCGTCTCAGTCTATGAGTCGTCTTTCCGGTTTTCCTACACATGTTCGTTCACGCATTCGTCTCCCTATCCAGTCAACAACCAGTAAATGAGAGTCCCTATTCTTCATAAAGGAGACTACTCAAACGGTTGCCGAAAACTCTCCACAACCTAGGACCGGTACACCTGTCGAGTTTCGTTCAAGCAGAACATAAGTTTGATGGAGACTCGGGGACTGCACCTACCTGATGAGCTTCAAGAAGGCACAAACCCGTCTTGGGTCATCGAAAAGTTTTCATCAACCTCATGAGTAGTTTCTTTTGTGAAAATACTCACCAATAAAACATACTGCTGTATCTCGAATATCGTACCATCTGAAACATGAGTCGGCACTTGTGCAGCTGATTCAGTTAAGGAATATCGCAAACGAGAGGTCCAGTTGAGTCTCTCGTGAAAATTAAATAAATATGCAAATGAGTGCACTTGTCGAGTTCTTTATTCTTGTTTCATATTGGCTTCAATTCTCCGACCTTTGTCGTGGTTGAAGTGGTGCTGACAAATGTTATTTCATAAGCCGAAAAATCACTCATTCGTGCTCGCTTTGTACGCAAACGTGCTTACTGACCGCGTGGCGCTGCGGCCAATCAAACAGAAGCTGACGATACAGAGTTTCACCCGCCCAGTTTTTCTCAACAGGGACGAAAGTCATATTGTACTGCTGTTTGGGTTCAGATATATGCGGCCATACGGGAATCGAGCACTGTCCAAATATCCTCAAAATTTGACTCGATTCCTCTTCCACTATTCGCTAATTTATCGAAAAAAAGTTTGAAAAAGCTTCTATGAGGCTCAGTTGCGCAATTTGGAATTATTTTTAAATTCAAATACGGCTTATTTAGGTTTATTTGTGTTTATTCGTTTGTAACGGAGTAACTAATAATTTTACTCCCGTTTCTATTTCGAAACTTTTCAGGAGGCACATTTACCTAGGTCAAATAAAGTTGGAAAACATCTGTCGGCGGGTGTGAACAGTACTCCAACTCGTGACGTAAAAGGGAGTTGGAAGCAGTTAAACGGACCAACAAAGCGTGGTAACTCGTGGTCAAGACCATAGCAACCAGATAGATCACTTTTGTGCACACGAAATTCGACCTGATTAGCCTCAATGATAGACGAAGGTTTCAGCTTCTTGTTGCAAAATAACGCTTCAAACGACAAGCACCGAACGATTCGGTGACCAGCAAAGGCTTGGCAACAGACGATACATCTCAGTGGCTGCAATTCCAACCTTTTGATGACCGATTCACAGTTGCTCGAACAGCTATTAGGGTGTATAACATGCTTTACGTTTGACTGAATTCGGTGAGTTTTGCCGATGTAAGTAGTTCTGCAACTGCAAATTTCTTGACACTCGAGGCGGGCAGCAGATGAAGTTGACCAACTATTCTTTGCCAAGAATCCCATACGAGTGATAGAAAGAACTTTTCCTTGGGTTTAGTGGTGTTTGCCAACTAATCTCCTCTACAGTGCTGTTCTGATGTTTCAGAAGTCCAAAGTACTGCAGTAATCTGATTTTTCAACCGAATGCACGAAGTCTAGTCTGGGCTGCAGACATCTTTTGTCAGGTAAACCAGGTTTTAAATAAGTCCACGTTTGCATATAACCGGTACAAGGCTAGAAAAAACCAGAAACTGGCAGCATAATGTGGGTACCTAGTCGGAACTATGATTCAGAGAGCCAGATTCACAGGATGACTGCGAACAGAATTCAATACCTTATAAAAACTAAGGAGCTGTTCAATATAATCAATATTGAAATTATTTTCAACATAATTTATTTAATAAACATCAAAAAATATTATCTGACAGTTGTCACTTAAACGTTCCTAAAACAGCCGCCATTTTACATATTGCACTGCTCATGGAAACACCCTCTGTCCATAGAAGTAGGCTTCAAAACTGAATGGAACATTTACAAAACTATTTACATGCGCCGGCCTCCGCGTGTCCGACCAGTCAGTGATGCAACCACGTGACTCTTTTGCACTGTGTGGGTTCTCAACCAATCACGAGATGACGTTTGACCAATTAATTTTATTCTGAGTTAGGTCGCCTGGCATCCTATCGATTTAACTATTCCCTACATTTATGTCCCACTTTGACAAAGAGATATCCAATGGGTACGTTTCACCTTACCCGCGGTGTTTTCAAACACACTAGTAAGAATTATCATCTATTTTGTCCGCTTGAGTAATGGAGATTTTCTAGTCTTAGTGTACACACATTTGAAGTGAACTGTCTCTCTTGGATAGGTGAGCTGGCAAAAAGAGACTTAAAACCACTGGGCATTTGTCCCCGGAACTCACTAATCTATCTAGGAAATTGTCAACAATCACGAAGTGGTTTTTTGGAGGCATTGATATGAATCTTTGTGAATGGGGTCGGACGCATGAACAGCCCAAATCAGAAGGTTGTGTAGGCGGGACTGTACACACCTCTAATGTCATGAAGGTATAACAAAGGTGTACAAATGCTCTACACCCTTAGGTGTTCGGTTTTATTATAGACTGGTTTCTCATATCCATGATGTGCCTCGGAGACAAATCAGTGGAGATGCATGAGCTAAGAACTCCTCGCGAACTGCTTCCCCGTGTGTAGGCTTGTTGTAGGGTGACTGACAGTCTAGAAACGATCTGGGAGATCTCCGCACACCGTCTGCAGTTAGCCCTAATTTACCGCAGTGACTGTTCCAGATTCCTTCTTGGACTGGAGAAATACCAAGTCGTCAACTTGTCGCTGTTCAGTTGTAATGGTTGTATCGACGCAGACAGAAGTTAATTGGGTGTCCACTAATTCTTCCCGAAAGCAACCTACGTCAGCATCACACACTGCCGTTAGATGGCTCTTCGTCACAAAAGAGCCTGAAGCAATGCATCTGTTTTCGAGCAGAGCTGCGGTAAGAAAGTGACGCTGCATGCAGACCAGGCTGAAACTCGTACTGGACTGCTATTACGGACTAACCACACCCTGGATTTAAATTAACACGTCCAAATCCAAGACTTTTGACTTATTAGGTGTAGCATGAGAATCACGGAAAGACTAGAAAGAGAGCTTGAAATCTTCCAACTAGCCAAAATTTCTGACAAGTGTGGATGCAATAGTCAATCAGAAAAATAGCTTTGCTTTATGTCAAATTAGCTTCCTAATAGCTGAAAATCTCACGTAACCTACTCGTCAGCACAAGCAAAATGATAAAAATTCCTGCCTTCACTGAACCGACAGGAAATAGTCTTCCGTTGAGTGCTGTCATCTATATATAGGAGATATTTTCAGACAGTCTGCAACTATCTACAAGTCCTTAGGGGTTTCACCGTTGCTGACATTTTCACAAGAGCGTCATTTTGGTCTGTTTTTCGTCAGCACGGTGACCTTCAGACAAATTGTTTCCCAGCCTCGGGCAATGTGTGTCTAATAATCACAGTGGACTAAATTGTTAGAAACTTGGCCTAAAAATTGCACTGTGCAAGATGATTGTCAGTAATCTGGATAGGTTGTGCAATAGTAACCGTAAAACGAAAATAGTTAAGTTCTTTCGAAAAGGTTCTCCGATGTTCATTGACATTCGCAGATGTGCGATCGGTGTTCTACCTTCTGGCAGTGTGTTTCACTATTTTTGGTCGAGTACCTATTATGGAAGAAAGCGGTTTGGCTGATTACCTTTTCTGTCTACGATCTACCAAATCTGTAATTGGGAAAGGGAGCGTCTAGTCCCATGACGAAATTTTCTGAACGTGTGTAAAAGAGGAATTCTTCTCCCAATACTTATTGAACGTGTGCAAAAAGCCCTCATTCGACGGAACTCCTGGCAAAGTGAGATGGAATGCCCTTTGTTAGACTTTACCACAAAGGTGAGCCCTTGGTGCTCAAGATTCACTGTTACGTATGTTCAGATCGTGCATAGGTCTTGGGGTTTTGTGAGCTGGAACACAATATTGTGCGTGTCGAATCTGCTGCCACTTAAGGGTGAATATCTTCATCGTCTATGTCCTAGCGTAGGACCTAAGTTAACTGTTCCCAGCCTAGTTGTGGAGTCCGTCAACGAGTTTGTTAGTTCATCCCCTACAGTCGGATTGGCTGAAAATGTTTCGTTTGAACTAGCCTGCCTTTTTTTATAGTAAAATCAAGTTTTCACGGACGTTTATTCAACGATTCTTGGTGCAAAACAAGCTGCAAGATGTGAACTCTGAGGTAGAGGCGATGATTGCCTTTACGAGTTATAAAACTCCCCTACCAATGTGAAAACACCCATAAGTACAACCAATCACCCTGCCTCAAAATCGCAAGTGTTTTGTATAGTTTGGGGCTTGTGGTCAGGATACAGCTGCAGACATGGAGCTGTAAGGTAGTCATGCCACTACAGCCCATGCTGCCTCAGCTCCTTACCACTTTGTCAGACAATGGGTTTTTGAAATATTAAAGGAGAAAAAATTGATATACGAGTATCTTCTCAGTCGGTTTTTTGCACACGAGTTTAGGTGCAGGGTGACCCTTCGTCCTAAGAATGCATGACCTCATTCCCAGCTTTTTCAGACAGATAGTTACAGCAATTTTGTTAATGTATCTGGCACGCCAAACCCAAAAGTTTTTTTTCCCGCATACAAAGAGATATCGATGGCTCAAAACTACTACAACGATTAGCTGTTTAGGAAATTCTGGTAAGTACGCCCATCCTAGTACACTTGATACTATTTGTATTAGAATGATTCAGAATGCTTCAAAACATCTTTAAAGAAATGGCCGCCAAAATCCAATCTCAGCTTTTCTGAAATGGCTAGATCCGAAAGTTTGTTTGGTTCGTCAAAAAGTCTCAAAAGTCAGTCTGAGTGATTTTTTTCAAATTTTTAAAGGTCTCAAAGTTGACAACAACTTGCTATCTACTACTTGAACGCTGCAGCTTTGGGGCTCCGAAAGGGCTCTAACACCCTCCACCGTCATTCATTGAACAGATTTACTTTATCAAGCCATTCGGCGACATCAAATTTTCCCTGATTTTGCTCGGTTGTTGCCCGAATGAAGACGTTAATAAAACCAGAGTCAACACTCTGAAAAATAATTCGACCTAATCACAAACTATTCACATGGAGAAGCCTCTAATCCTTCTACATTTCACCCTCTGGTTAAATCCATTTGAAAAATGCCATATGTGACTGTGAACTGCTGCACCGTTTATCCGTGCAATCCGCTATAAAGCAGATATCTTTATTTTTAAAAAACACCTCTTTGAAGATGGACATTTTGCTTCATTCACTCAGCAAAGCCTTTTGAACAAGGATGATCCTGATTCATCTTTATTGTGAAAACGCGATTGTACGGATTCACACGGCAGTCTGCTTGAAAGTACCAGTGCCATCCAACGATCCGGTTTATACTGTGGTAGTTAGTGGAGTTTCCAGCCATTCGGAGAAGAGTCCAATATGGAAGTGAGTGTTCCACGCTTTTGTCTTCGGTACTATGGGAGGTAAATTGGTTTTTGCGTTTTTCGTCCCCGGGGCGGCGAAGCAGCATATTCTACTAGGTAAGATGTATTTCGTTCACAGCACCAATATTTCGGGTTATCTAACCTGATGAGGATAGACCTGAGCTGGTTCGGCAACATGTCTGAGATTTCTGACTTTTATTGGGTACCGTTATGTACATGGGCAAATTAATTTATGCAACGGGGTCACATCAGGTCAAAGCTTGAAAACTAGGGCAAGAAACGATAAATGTAGTCGATCATATGCCATACACGCACCATCGGTGGGCAGATGCATATACCAATGCCGAAACCGTCATACTTGGAGTAAAGCCGTTTATTAGAGGCACCTCACACTCAGATATATTCTGAATTCCATGTCTTCTTTGCTTGGAGTACCAGAGAAATTTGAGACACACTGGTCTACTCAGACAAGAGACATCGAACCAGTATAGAATGGTGACAGCCTCCTGTAGAAGGGACAGCACATTCCTTTGGCCGGCTGTTTTCCAATGCATATCGCTCATAGTTCACCTCATCGCGTGAATCTGCATGTGGACGAATGGGCCTCCTAACAAGCTGCAGTTATGTAGCACACTGATAAAGGGATAACAAACATGTCTTGAACTAATCCACTTCAACTCAGACTGCTGTTGTCGAGCAGACATACAGGGTCTCATCTACAATTAACTCTTCATCCCTGTGGTTCTGAAGGTTTGGGGCCACACTTAATGGACACGGAAGACTGTGAATTGTAAGCTTTTTCCACTTTTTAGGTACAGCTTTTGCCCTCTGGTAGGAAAGGACGGTCGAATTTGGTCTTTTACGTAAGGCTGTCTGCGTTTTTGCAGGAGAGCACTGGTGCACGTTAGGGGTTGGTGAGAGGATTGGGGATGGAATCTCTTTAGAAGAAAAGTAACGCTGGGTGGCTTTGAGAATTCATGTCATTCTAATGTGAAGAAATACAAGAAAAATAAGAAACTAACTATATTTCACACCTAACACGCCACTCATTGGTTTGCTGAAAACTCTTTGACAGCCCACGACTGGTTTCACCCTTCTTGGGAGTCATCAGGTAGGCGCAGTCCCCAAGTTTCCATCAACCCTATGTTCCATTTGAACCCATATTGTGCAGATTTCATTTGCACACGAAGTTGGTTTTTGTCCGGAGACCCAGATTAATCCAGCTGAATCTCTCGTTTATGACGGTCTGTCCAATTTATGTTTAAGTGGAACATAAGGTTGACGGAACCTCGGGGACTGCACCCACCTGATGGGCCCCAAGGAGGGCGAAACCGATCGAGGACTGTCACAGAGTTTTCAGCAAACATGCGAGTCGTTTCCTTTATGAAAATATACTGCGATATCTCGAATATCGTAACAAGTGAAACATGAAGCGGCACTTATGCTGCGTCTTCAGCTGAAGGATATCATAAACGAGAGATTCAGCTGGATTCCGTTAATTCTCTTGTATTTGACGAGATACTATATTTTGAATTTTATGATTGAATATAGATGTTATTTTACTAACACCTTGAGCGAACCAGTTATTTCGATTTTGATGAGTTTTGATGCTCAGGAGCATATGCTGGATGAGAATTGTCTTGCTAATGATTGAACAAAGATATTTTGAGTCAGGTGACAAAAAAACACCTAGATAATTTAGTTTTTATAGTGTAATCCATTTCCGGAACTTACGGGCTGTCAACGATGCAGACATCCTAACTGGATTTGTAGTCTCTCGCCTCAGTCTGCCAACAGCTGTGGCAGCCACTTCGGAAGGAAGGCCCAAAACGTCATTCAGTTCTACTGAGTTGTGTGTCGCTGCAGCTGTCATTGATCTGAAAAATGACGTTTAGAGCAGAGCAGGCAACCAAGCAAATTTTGTTGGGCTTCGCACAGCCTCGTGCAGTCTGGAAAGCACTAGGTCAGTGGTGCTCCGTACTAGGTTTGAAAGGCATTCAAATGCATCCGGCAATCAGTATAGATTAATATATCCCACATAGCAGATGACGCCCATTTTGAGGGGGAATCGTCCGTGAATGCATTTGCGGTCACCGGTAGAATTAAAGGCTGGACGAGTGATGCAAGTTGCATGCTGGAAAACAAGGATGCTGTTGGATCGTAGAAGTCATTATGTCAGTAGACAATGCATGGAAGCCAATAGTTACCCCTTGGGATTTCGTCATCCAGGGTGGATTCTCAGGTGCATCAAGGTCTCATTTGTTGGCACGGCACACCACAGGGAACCAGTTTATTGCCCCGGTGATTCCACATAGGCAACTCAGTAAATATCTGAGCCCATAGAGACCCATTTCATAGTACATTTGAGAGGCTAACCTCAGAAGCGGCCCGTTCATTTATTCAGTGCTGATAGATCGACAAAGGCCAGCATGGTTGACGAGCTACAGGCAGCAGTCGTGTACCTAACGCGTGCAAACCGCATAAACCCGAGCACTAAATTGTTATTTTCAGGTGAACTCGCCAGCACTTTTCAATAGCTGGGACCGCGTGTACTCTTAAACTGCAGGGCCAACTATAGATAATCATACGCATCAATAACGTGGACAGCAGTCTTTCTTCACTTTAGAAATAGGCTGTAAGCTGGAGACGAGACGAATCTGAATAAATGGCGTAGATCCTGTCGGGATGGTATCATCCTTGTTTTAGCTTGTAAAAAAGAAACTTGACCGTATCACAGTGAGAATGAATCGGGACTCAAAATTCCCGACCAATCGTGCATTATACTCAGTCAGTCGTTTAGCTGTAACACCCTTCCGGTGCCTAGCTGCTACGCTACCAGAAGGAAGTACGGGGGCTGAGAAACTGTCAGGTTGCCCAAGCCTAGATAGGAGCAGTCAAGTTGCTTCAGTTGGGCTCAAACCACAGATATTCCGGTCAGCAAGTTTACACTTTAACCAGTGAGCTCTATCAAGGTCTTGCATTATACGCATCATTAAAACATGATCAGAGGAGAGGATACCCTTTCATTGACATTCGGGGCATTTTCGAAGTGATCAAACAACACCGACTTAAACCATTCGGTTACGTTCTAAAATACCGGGAAAATAAGATAATTGATGACAGCCTTGCGGGTCAATACTACTTGGAGTGGTAGGTGAAGATTAGATCCGTGCTTCCAAAGGATATAGAACTCTTTGACCTACCGCTGGAACGCAATTGTGTGTCGGACCTGGACAGTAACCTTGGGTCACCGTCCATAGTGTTCTGAAAGTTTTCGCCTTTCATACGCAAAAAAAGTAAGCTGACACTGAAGGTAAAGTTTGCGTTTTCTGACTTCCGAGGAAAAAAATTAGAGTAAAAACGGTCAGAAAATCTGTAAACCCAGCAAGTGCGTTTGTTTTTTTATTGTTCATCCGGCAGTAGTGTGGTCAAGACACTAGAGGAGGTACCCATTCAAGAAGGGTTTGCTGGAAGAAAACTTTTCCCTTCCCACTGCAAATCGATGCAGTGTATGAACAAAACTGTCTGAGAAATGAAAACCCTGAAAAGCACTAACGAAGTGGCTACTGATAGGAAATTTCCCTTGCTCCTCAGTCATGTTATACAGGGTTTCTAGGTTTCCAAGATTCCAGCAAACCACTTCATCATGGATGGAAAGGTAGGACTTCCTTTCCCATTGGTGTCGTTACCGAGGCTTCCAAGCTTGTTGTGCTCTCTTGTATTGTTGTAACATGTTATTGACGCGGTTTGTTTATAAGTAACACAGTCTAATGTAGAAGAAATCAGTAATCCTTCCTCTTAGTAAACTTGCACCGCCCCCTCTCATAGTTATGTATGGTGGAGTGGCCCGTGTGGTTTTTCTTGGTGACAGTTGTCAGTTAGTTGACACTTGAGTGATGACTTTTATTGTTCTAATTTCTGCGTTCAATGCTATATTTTGAAATGACAATGGTTGGTTCCTTTAGTGGTAAAGTCTTTGAAATCCGGTATTCGTTCAATTCTAGACAGCTGTTGTAAGCTAAAACAAGTTTTGTGAGACAAGAGTGCCTCGTTAAGCGGCTTACAGTATTCCAGCATCTAGGCGCTGACAACTAGCAGCTTTCTGAGCCCCACGTTGCGCCTCTGACACCTGACAATCACTAGTTTCCTTCTAGCAGAACGTTATGCATCCGCAACCATGTTCGGAATCGCATGCGCACCAGGAGAATCGATGATTCACACTATTCAAAATTCGTGCTGGAGAATTCCTTTACAGTGATGGTGACTTGGCACACACTCGTCATTAGTTGTAACCACTGTTCTGCGGTTAAAACAACTGCTTCAGTAATCAAGGAAAGTAGACTTTGCTAACCTACACTTGCAATGGAGCAAAACAAAGTTACGGTCGAGATAATGTCATCCAGACACACTAGCTGGGCCGCGTACTGTAGTCGCGTGCACCAACTGATCACTCAGGTAGACAACGACGTTTGAAGGAGATGCACACGTCTATCACAAAGTGGTACTGTCAGTGGAGTGCGCAGTGATATCTAAATTATTAAGCCATTTGTCGATGAAAAGCTATTCACAAGGTCACTGAAAACTCTTCGACAAACCACGATTCCGGTGTGATTCAGTTGAGTATTCCGTCAAAAACGAACTGATGTGAAAATGAGTGTATTTTGTGAGTTTCGTACAAACTGACGGGATCTCAGGACTGTGCTTGTCTGAGAAGCCCCAAGAATGGCGAAATCGGTCGCCGGGTGTCAGACGGTTTTCAGTAGTCTCGTGAGTAGCGTTCCAATAATAAAACATACTGCGGTATCTCGAATATCTTAGCATCCGAAATATCAGGCGGTTTTTGTGCAGCATGTTCAGTTGAGGAACATCATAAAAACAAGAGAGATTCAGCCGAGCTCCAGTTGAGTCTCACGGCAAAAACAAATTGGTATGCAAATAGGAAGCCGTTTGCTTTGAAACTGGTTAAGGAGTAACTGAATCTGTTATAAAAATACGTTGTTCTCATTCCTTTTGCTCAGACTAAAGTGAGATTCTTCTGGAATCACACAAGTGTTATTCAGAACTTTATTTTGGTTTGTCTGATTTTCCTCAATGGCTAGCTGTTTTTTTAACCAAATGAACATTGAACTGAACCGAACAAACATCAATTTGTACTGACGCCTTTTTTGCGACAATTTCCTTAGTACTGCTCGGTTATTTGTGCGCCAACATTGTTTCGAAAACAACAGGACCGTCTCATCAAGCATCCAGTAAGTGACACTCACTGAGACTCACCGGAATTCGTTTCAGTAGCCACATTTATTAGAGTTTTTCCCGTTTCACCAGAGTTATCTTTGTAGCCAGGAACTCAGGCATAATACCGATAACTTTCGTAAGTAAACGTATGTCATTAATTCCCATTTAGTATGATAAAGTAATATATGCATTTGCTGAACACCAGTCATACTGCATTTAGTTTTCTCCTCTTTCTTGCGCGTTTTCTCTTGTTTTACTCGCCGCCTACTAGAATATATTTCTCTAAACTTGTGTAGTTCTGACCAAATCCCGGAGCGTTTAGATAAAAAGCCAAACTCAACGTGGCTTACAGTGCATGCAGTTGCGGAAGGTGGATATGAAAGTACGTACTTCAAACCCACCAATTCAAGTCAACAACTGGCAGTGAGCATTTTAGACTATCGAAGAATTATATAACTCCATTCTAGATCATATTTAGAAAGTGCTGGTAAAATTGGGGATTCAGTTCGCACGAGAAATTTGAATGAATGTTTTTGTCTTCTCCATGATCGTGTCTGCAACCGAAGGTAGAAACAAACAACATCCTCTTCTGCTGACTGCCAAGATGAGTACACATTAACCGCTGTTTATTCTATCTAGACTAGTGCAAGCCTGATGTCACAAAAACCTCACATCTGTGCCCTACTGGGCTGGTCTAGATTTTATGGTGTCCTAATAGTGTCTCCTAATGCTGGTTACAAACATTTTCGGGTGCGCGATTAGTCCGCCTCATCCTACTCTGCACATCATGTTGCGATACCAGGCGAACGAAACGATTTAAGCCCCCATTTCCTCTTGCGATTTTACAGTTTGTATAGTACAAAAGGTCAAAGACTCGATGTTTTCGGTCATTAAAATTCCTATCCATGGCGAATGTCTTATAATTCCAAAAACTGCGCGCAATCGTAACAAGGTTTTGTCTCTTCCGGAAAAGAAGAGCCTGTAAGCGTTCAGGATGAAGAACTTTCAGCAAAACGTAAATACTGAGGATGTTCGCAATAACACGTGCTCTGCGAACCCCTCGTAGCACCAAGTTTTGTCATAAACTTAAACAAAGAATAGTCACAAAATTTCATGTCAGGTAGGATGACGCCGAGGTGGCTGTTTGTGTCCGACTGTTGGATCACTAAAGTGCACTAAAGTGACAATCTAAAAAACATGCTCAATATGGATGGAAACACCAGAGTTGTTAGATTCATTTAAAATAATTCATGTATATCTGTACGGCAATATGATACGGTTGTTAGTGGTGAATGTGTTGAGAATCCAAGAGAACTCTGCAGAGTACCGATTGAGCGTGGGCTCTGTCACACTACTGAAGGAAACCTCAACAGTTGAGATTTGATCAGTCATCAGTCTCCTGGAATCTCTAATTGACAACATCCTTATACCAAGAGCAGGGCGGTTTTCAACATTCACTTGCCCTGGTGACGCATCCACATTCAGACGTTTCGTCTAGTATACTGAGCAACAGGTGGGTCAAGTTATGTTTTTTAACCAATAGAAAACCAATCCAGATTGGCCCCAGCTGATGTACAGCAGCGTTCCAGTCACACATGGCAAACATGTAATCCTGCAAAAGAGATCTAGTCTGTACTTGACGAGACAGAGTATTTGATTTCCTCATAGTGATACCTCGTGGAAGAATTATTCTACCGCCTTTTAAGTTAAAGAATAACCAACCTGAGAACACGTCAGGTGCCACTGAATTCCTAGATTGTGTAAAATAGAGGAAAACTTTTACAAACCACCTTATATTACGTGAGCAAGTGGTAGAAGCTGATAAACTCTTTTCACAAAAGACCACAGTCTAAATGAATGAATAGTAATGGAGATTTCATCCTGTAAATGAAGTCAATTTGGGGGGGGGGTATAGACTGTGAGGACGTTCCAATTAGAGTCCGGCTTTCTGCGGTCTCGGGCGTTGTTTTCGGTTTCACTCAGTGCCTATTGTTTCCTTGCTCCGTCCAGGCTTTGCTCCATTTACGAAATATTATATTATCTATCCTTCTCTTGTCTACTGATAGAAATCGGTGACCACACCCTCATCCCCTACTTGTCTTCTTTTAAGCTGCCAAACCCCTCAAAGACCCGGAAGACTTTCCTTGTTTGTGGTGGGTATGGCGGATTGACAAGCAATTAGATATTGTACAGTCATATCCTTTCAGGTGAAGTGGTCGGTCTGATGGCTTCTGTTGGTTTAGAAAAAACGGTTAAAATCGATTGAGGTGACTTGATGCAAACAACCGCAATCTAGTTCTTTGTCGTCGTATTCACTATCTATTGTTGTTACCTATCGCCAATCTAGACCTTAGGGTAAATAAATGCTTCCTGATATGAAATGCATGATAAATGTCACAAATACGAAGGTAAAACAAGATAGTGAAATTGGAATTTGGAGAAGAGAGTTTTATTCGACTGGCTGGCGATTGTCAGGTAAACGTACGACGATCAAAAGTTCAATCCTTCAGTTACCAGTTTGCTGAATGATAGATTTTCAAACTGAATTTATAATCCCTGGCTGTGCAGGCATGTCTAGAAGCTCATGTTCTCAGCAAGATGTTGCTTACTTTTGAGCCAGATTTATGAGGTCCTCAACAAGATGGATATTGCTCACGATAAGCCATTCATCTGTGGAGTGATTATTTTGAAACATCACCAGTTTGACTGAGCAAGATTCATATCCAGGGACAGTGTCCTTCAGTATGTCCAATTCATCTTGCAAGCATTCCCAATGCCCTCTCTCTTATAGGCTTTGCTGTTCAAATTCTTCTAGGGATGTATAAAATTATGAATATAAAATTTTGCAACGGCTTGTTTTTGGGGTCAGAGGTTAGAAAAGACCGTTTTCGAGGCGTAGACAATAAAACCGTCAAGCTCAAACGGATTTCTTTCGAAAAGTAGATATCAAGAAGGATACCGTGAATGTTCTGAATTAAAATCCCAAGTTTGATAGGTGAATGCAAAAGAGCCTGCAGCTGTCAAAATGTACAAAATTAATCGGCTATTTTATGATTTGAATAGGGCAGTTATATTTCGATTGGTCCCGATCAGCTGGTCAAACAAGAACCATACGCAGCCATGTAATCATCTTCCTCCGGATTAGCTGAGGTCTCGTGGATGCGAATTCCACATCGTTAGATAGATCAAAAGTCAATACGAACACATGCCTGTATTTTTGCAAAAAGACCTCATACCCGACTCCCGATTAGACTTGTCGGAATGCATTAAAGCAAGTCAACCGGCATCATCAGACTGTAATCTGGGAACTCGAGCGCCATTGTCAACACACTGTGAAAAAAATTCCCGCAAAATTCCCGATCTCATGCACTGGCCCTCTGATGTGAGAATTTCCTTCAAGCTTTGTGCCTTCAGACGCCTTCGATACATTCTCTGGGTGTACAGGCAGCTGTAGTCCTAAGTTGAATGAGTCATTTGTACTTCAAAAATGCACCTCTTGTAACAATAAATGGAAGTCTGTAGGGCACAGTTAAAATTTCATCTGAAAAGCAACATTACAGTTTACAAATATTTGCTGACAATTGTTGGCACCACTTGACTGTAAGAAAACTTTTCATCAGTTTTAGTAAACCTCGATTTTCTGCGGATGTGGAATAAACTCGTTCAATTTAGGCTCTTTTCTGACGAACACTATAGAAATCTATCGATCAGCAAAAGAGACCGTCACTACTGAAAACTACAAAACGTTCTCCACATCAACTAGAATTTCTATCCCATAAGGATGGAAGAACAAGGCCGATTTAGACAGAAAACTTTGTAGCGATTATCCAGCAAGGAAACAGTTTGAAACCTGATGTTTTCTAATCTGCTTACAATTCCAAACTGATGGTCTACCAGATTGGACAATGTCAATTTTCGTTACAAAATGGATGCGAAATTTTGCTGTGTCAAATCGATCTAGTTGGGACGTGCTTTATACATCAGAATGCTAATATAAATTCCAGAAAAATGTCGAAGGATAAAATAGCTAATTCGCAGAAGACCCAAAAATAAAAAACTTCAGAATTTATTCCTGGGCACAGCTAAGTTCACTCGCACCCTGATGTCAAATTAATGTGTGGGGTAAATGAGGGGAAATCATAGCTTCCTCGGTTCCATACACTCCTGCGTTTTACTTATCCCACTACAAAAGTCTGGGACAAATCTCGTTTTTCACCATGTCCATAACTGATGACATTCTCTCAGCAACTGACGGATCCCACCAAAAACCACATCTGGAATTTACTTGGCTGGTGGTCCAGTCAGCTTGCGTGAAAATCGAGAAGAAAGTGCAAGCGTGTGCTAAAAACTGTAAGACTATTGCTTGGTCCCGCCCCATTGAAAAGAAATGCGGCAACGCGCTCCCAGATATTTTGCCTCAAAATAACCGATTGCTTTTCCATACTGGCATTATGGATATGTGGAAAATATTCCGATCAGTGGACCTCTGCTCCTGTTTCAAAATAGCCACAGGATGAGCTTTGGGAACATAGGAGTTTGCACACTCTTCACGACTGTATATTACGACGCTCCTCAGCCGGATGGAGTCAGGTAACTAAGCATAAACTTGGTCTTGGTGACATAAGGCGCCCAAGGCACTACTTTGTCATTTCCGACCATCCCATGTGTTAGCTTTCCAATGTGGTGTTGGCATTAGTAATCATTCATTTTTCTCAGTGAAGATATCATCGGCTGGTGGTACACTGTGCCAAAAATTTAATCCGTCAGCATCTGCCGATACTAATCTGCTATTATACAGTCATTGCGCGGAATCCTTGCAAAGAAAGAGGTGGAAAGTTTCCTAAACTATCAATGCACTGGCGTTTCGATATTGCTGTATTCAAAATGCCCAGGTTACCCCATCAGCATCACTCTGCCTGCTCAATGCAACCGTATAATATTTAGTTGAGTTACACAAAACTAATTGTCAACCAGCGGATGATTCGGAAAATACCCTGCCTAGGCGTACAACACCCTGTTCGTTTCCTCAGTTTGGCTGCCATTAAACATCGCTCGTTGAAATTATTCTATCTCATGATAAAATCTAGCTAAAAGTAACGGCCACGGTAACCACAGTTCTTTGAACTGATTTTCAGGACTTACAGAATTGTTATTCCATTGATTCTGAGGTGGCTGTCGGCTTGTTCTGTGGTCTTGTTGGAACTGTCTAGTTGTGTGTGGCTCAGTGGAGAATTCACAAGGATGCAACAACCGCTTGATCAGTCACCTTTTTATGGAGAACATTCTTGATGTTTAACGTGTAGATATACTCCGATTCGAGTTGATTCTTCCATAATTTACTTGCCTGAGTTGACGACCTAGATTAATATGCTTTTTACTTTTATTATTTCAGAATAAACCGAAAAAAGTTCATTCCAGTTCACCGGGAAAAAGAACCCAGGAAAAACGCTAATAAACTGTTTTTACTTGTCTGAGCAATACTCAACTTACAAGACCCTCAAAGCAGAAGACAAAACAATGAGGGAAACATAAAGTGATCTACACAGTAGAGACCGGTTCGAGGCCTTGTGGAAGCAGTCCCTTTTATGTAGAGTCGAATCAAACCCATGCGTTTTTGGCAGCGGAATAAGCTTCAAGTTTATTTTGGAATAAATCTTCCTGTCTATTTGAATTTTCAAATATTTATCTTCCAGAACACAAGTTGATGAAGTTCAATGTTTCTGCGGCCCCTTCCTCTGCTATAGGTCAAGAGATTGGAAAACTAGAGGCGTGCAATTCCTACAGTCTAAAGCAGAGTCTGCGATGAAACTGTTTACCTCACGATCGACTGATCTGAGCTACCCCGCAGAGCAGACTACGAAAGTCTGAGTGCGCATATGAACACTTTCTGAGTGCACAGACCCGAGGTGCCTTTTAGGGGCTGTACGTTGACGAAGAATTTGCTATCAGTTACAAATCCTCAGAAATATCGGTAATTGCAGCGAGTTGTAATCAGACAAATCCGGCCATTCAAGTTGAAATCTTGGGAGAAAAATAGAGTCTTTTCAAATATTGGACGGACGTCTGCCAAGAACAACTAACAACTCAGTTAAAAGTTCACCTTGGACAGGCTAGTACACTAATTTCGACAGCTATGTTCTACCGAGATATAAACAATCCCAAGTTCGATTTGTTGCTGACGGAACAAGAAAGATCTGTTCTGAAATCGAACTTAATGCCGCACTTTCATCGCTGTCTACCGCGCCTTGTGAAATTGATCACCCCCTTACATATGGCTGCTCTACTAGCCAAAAGTAAATCTATTTTCTTCGGTATTCCTTTCAAACGGGATACAGCTACAGACCATCTGATTTAGTGTCCACATCATGCACTTCGGCGGACCTTTCTGGCTCCTTCACTCACAGTGTGCTTCACAATTACTCAACTGACGCCCCAACATCTAAATGGTATACTGCCGATCCACCATGCTCAAAGCAATGTAGTCGAAGCCTTTCCCTGCTGTTGTACAGCAATACTCTGAAACAAGAGAATAAAAGCTGCTGATCAAGGAGGTCAGCTCACTTGTCTGATAAGAATCATCTGCTTGATCCTAACAAGGCTTTTCGAATACTGTGCCAAGGGCCTGTCTACCCACCAAGATCCGTTCAGTATCAATTTCTGCGATTTCTTCTCACAGCCAAAACCTGTGCACTCCGAAAACGTTTGTGCGTGCACTGAGTCTTCCATGGTTTGTTCACGCTACCTCTGGACACTCGGACAAATCGGTCGTGACGTAAGCAGCGTTTACGATTCTGCCATGCAGACCACTCCATCTTTGTTTTACTTGTACGGATCGCTGGTTTTCAGCCTCTCCTCTATATAGCTAATTAGCCTATATCATTTCACACACTTTGAAGACGAACGACATGGTATATTGAACCTCAGTCATTTACTAGACCAAAATAAGTCATAGATTTTAAGCCCAGACTCCTCGGGATCAATAGGTAAGAAATTCCATTTGTCATATGTTGCAAAAGGGTGGAGAAAAGTGCGAAAAACCAGGCAATCTTAAGTGTTTTGCTCATCAAAATTCCCGTTCTCGCTTAAGAACTTGCCAAATGGCCTCAGCGGCCTGATTATCGGCCGACGAAATCCATTTTGCGAAGTTGCACTTTACATGCAGCGAATGCGCTACTGAAGGGCAAACTGATTGGCCATGGTTAGTTCGTGGTAAAAAGGAAACTAGATTAGTATGCAACTTGGGACTACTTAAACTGACGATAAACTGGCAGAATGAAAGCTGGGATTAAGGACAAATTTGATGAACATGTCAGATATGAAACAGGCTATCAAAAAACCTGTTACACTGACCGTCCCGGATGACTCATCCGGGACTGTCAGTACTAACTTCAGTGGCAACCCAGCGCCTGAATCTTTGTATGCCAAAACACCAAGGTAGGACATTCGTGCAATATTTCACGCGGTGGGAAGTGGTTGGTTCGTGGAGTGACAGTTCTAACATCTTTTTTGACGCATATCTCATCCATTTCTTCGGAGCCATTTGATTCACGAACTTTCGATCGGCTTGTTTTGCGTGATAAGGTATGATGAAGGGCGATGACTCAGAAGCAGCTCGTGAGGAAACTCACAAGGAAGAATTTTCTGGAGGCTAGTGTCCAAAATCAGTGGCTATCACCGTTTTTATTGATGTTATTGTTTGCATAGCATTTTGAATTGTTTGGCGATGGGAAAAATGAGTTGTCACAAAAGGCACTGTTTGCTTTGCCGTAAAAGTGCTTGCAATGACTTATGGTCACTGCAAGAAATTATCACACAAATTATAGATGAACAAATAACTATGGTCCAACATTTCCTAAAAAAGAATTTAAAACTAGGTAAAGGGCACAAAGTTTTCACCGAAATTGCTATATACACCAAGCAACTCCGATACAATTGCTGTTGCCCTGGGTTACATAATATTACACATGAAAGACGCTAATTGTTGTATTGACAAAAAAGACAATGAGGGCGATGATGTTGACTGTGCAGAAAATGAAGATGACGATGGTGATCCTGATTGGGGTAAAGAGCTTGTTGCTGATGATGGGGGAAAAGATGAACTGGTCAGGCAAGTATTTTTTGGCAAACGAGAGTAAAGTTACTACTCTCTTGTTCTCTAGATTTCGCATGTGCATGCTCTTGGTGAAAACTGTCTGCGCAAACCACTCTATAGAAATCTGCAAAAGAAAACCGTCGAGTTGGCTGTCAATCATCAATCTCGTTCCACGAAAGTATGGAACACTGCAACATTAATTAGGAATCTTACCCAGCAAGGAATACAGGATTTTTAGCTGGCACTAAAGGATGTGTCAAGGTATTCATAGTAATGAGGTTTAGATTTCATAGACGAAATTTTTAATTTCTCTGGCTGGAATTATTATTCACAGAAACGAGTACCCTTTCTAAGCAGTGTTTGTGACCCTGTTCATTAAAAAATGTAGGCAAAAATACGGCAAACACGGAAAAAATTAAACATAAAACAACTGTCACGCACTTGTTCCCGGGTTGTTATTCTTACGATGCAAAATATGTTTCCTTTGTTTTGGTTGTTTGGCAAGTTTTTTTTACAAAATTTGTTAACAAATAAGCCGATGCGGAGAAGTACAAGACTCGTGATTTCATTATCAGCCTGTGTTGTAGCAAAATTCCTAAGAAATGGTATAAACAATAACTCCTAAGTTACTTGGAGTCATCCGCCTCTGAAACAACCCTCCATCATAATCCACGCACGAATCACACCGGTCCCTTAGCTTTGAAGAATGATAAGAAGATAAGATTAGACTTAGCAGTGTAGTAGTAGATTTAAGTTACACTTGTTTCTATCTACAAATAAATCGATTTCCTCTCACATGCAATGTTTCAGAGTTTTTAAAGCAGCGCATAACCGAAACCAAATTTGGAAAGTTCTCTGAGTAGATACTTTTTAAACGTGTCTACATATTACAGTCGGAACATGTTCTGCAATCCGGTCTAGTCAGCCCGAAGGAACGGATTTTGTACGGGGTTGAAAGTTAATTTTAATACTGAGATTACGTCAACATGTAGACCAAATAAGGTTTAAATGCAACCTGGTTGTGTGATATCTGTCAGTCGAATGTGTTGCACACTGACCTTCAGTCGTTTCGTTTTGACGAAATCCGAGGTAGTGAAGTATATTTTTAAATAAAACACCACGTATAAAGTTAAATAAGAGTTTCCGATTACCGTTCACTGTTCTTACACTTTCCAAATCACTGCGTAGGTGTATTTCCCCGAATTATCATCAGCTTTATGTTGTTCTTACATTTAGGAAATTTATTTGAATTTACGATTCCGTTACTCAGTTTGAAAAAATGCACGTGCTAATAATTCTTTTGTATTTCAGAGTTGTGGTCCTCAAGCTGTAATTTATCAGTCCAAGGGCTTCTTAAACTTTTCTTGAGAAGCCAGATAGCCTAAGCATATTTTACGGTCAGATCATTTCGCCAGCAACTCGGGCATCATACTACTGAAATATTTCTATAAATCCTCGAAATGTTGATGAAGTTGCCTGAAATAGGGCTTTTGAATGGAGAATATAGTAATATTGTCATTGACTGAATATTTTCCTATCTTCAAATGAGGACTAATATCCTAACTCCTGTGGTTACCAAATTCACCATCAAAATTCTAACATTGATTGAATCGGAATCGTTCAATATTTTTTCAGTTTAGTGACTACGCAGGTGGTCGTATTCACGCTTGAACGATCGACTGGTTTGCCTTATACTTCCGACGACAACCTGATGAGTCCGTGTTGGTTTTGTCAACCGAATTACCTGCTTACCAGAGCTTTCCCGATAGGTAGCGCCACAGACATTTGAAAGCCGCTGGATAATTTTTGATTAGTTGTCGGTCTTTCGGGCAGTTGTAGAACTTACATGCATATAACTTTTGCTCTAGCAGTCCTGCTCCTGTCCCGGTGCAATTGTTCTTGTAGGCATACACCAAAAAGGGGATCACCCTTTGCCCTTATCAGGGCACATCATCAATCGGAACAACTGCCAGACCGTCATTAGAGGTTAGGCTATTTAAAACAGAGTGATGTGGATGTGAATTCTACGAATCGCACATCCCTCCACAGGTGACTCGGAATATGTGATCCATCTATAGTCTGAACGTAGAACAGACTTTGGGTATGCCATTAACACTTTGGTGTGGCTCATTGTGCCGTCGGTGCATACAAACTGGACAGACGTTCGATTGGGATCGATTGGTTTGCGGTCAGTTTTGCCATCATCACCGATAAACTTTATTCGTTTGGCGCCATTTTACCGAATGAATTTTGAGACTCGCAAAGACAACCAGTTGCCGACGCCCAGATAGGACCAACAGCGAATACAAACTACAGCTGAATCCAGAGAAATTTATTCCAACATTACGTGCTTTTGTCGTTGCAAGCCTCTGACAAAGCTGCAAGCGAGTGGTATGCTCTATTAATTTACTGCCACAGCCACAAAAAAAAAACAAATTATTCGCGGCCACACTGCTTTTCAAAAATACGCTGTCAACCACAATTGTTTAGCTCTGAAAAAATTGTAGCTAAGTTATCACTTTTATTGCATCAATTACAAGAAAAGTTCTGCATTAAAACTAATTCATTTTCAGCCTGCTTTAGGGGAAAGTTCATTCACTTCGTCACTCAGCGCGGCAATCCAAAGATGACGGCGTTAGCATTCGTGCATTTGTGCAAATGTCACAATTAAGTTTAGTTGGCAGAACGACATTTATTTGCACGAGTTGCACCAGAATCTGAACTGCTTCCGCCTAAACATCCCGCTTTCCGTCACTCAGTTGAACGGATGGTTTTTTTTTATCTGGAATGAGAAAACGATCCTTGGTTCTGCTTCCTCAATACGGGTAAATGTAGCCTGCATATCTACTGATTTTAGTTTTAAGGCATCAAAAACACAAAGCGTTCTTAGAAAAAATATCAAAGTTTTGCGCAAATGTCTCGGCTGACTTTCCACTTTGAGAATTTTTTGTGAAATTTTCCGTCACATATGGAACTGATTACTTGGCCGGTAAATTCCATGTTAAACACGCACATGAAAAAACTGGCGTGCATCAGATAACCAGCAATCAGTTCATGTTTCATAGAACAACACATTTCTGCCGGTTTAGATCGACATGGCATGGTAATTTCCAAACTGTTTCGAGAAACTGCGTCAGATCAGGATGTGTACAAACTATGAAAAGGTGTTCCGGGTATAACTAGGCTCGGATCTTAATTTGAGCACCGTGTGGTTTGTAGTATGAAAATTTCCAACTTCACCTCTTTCCACTGTGTTTCGTTTTAATTCTTCATACTAATTGACATTCAACTCTCTTCTTAATGGGCAATGGTATTCTATCTATCCATGTGTTTTTGTCGTGAGAAAAAACAAACATATCAAAGGAGCGGTGCAAACACTACCTGAACATGGCGCTGAGAAATGTGGTTGGCAAACAAATCTGCTCAGCAGCCCTTCTATTGAGAAATCAACGAATACTCATGTCCCCATTTACCGCTAACTGAATCATAGTTTAAAAAGTGGGGACTTTGGCAGACACTGAATAAATAGGATGGTAAAACAGTCGCCTGATGAATTAGCCGGAAGCGCCAGCCTAATCCATTTTGCCATTACATAACAAGGGACGAGAATCAGAAAGTTTGAAAACTGTTTAATGCTCGCTCTATAGCAAGTGCTTCCTGTCTCCTTTTGCCAACCAGTCCAAAAATTGCTCGGTACTCATTAGTATCGGGTGTTGCTGGTTTGTGGGATTTCTGTAGAATACATACTCACATGACTCTCGTTTGAACAATCGTCTTCCTGTCCTGGAGCAGTCATTTTGGTGAGTCCACATCAAAGGGGGAAAGCACTGGACGCGAGTTTTGCTCCTATCAGAGCATATCCGTGGCCGTGCCGGGGTTTGAACCTCACACATCCGACATGCGAGGCGAGTGTGGTACCACTATTTCACTAGCGCACGCTAGACTCATCCGAATTTTTACGTCTGAACATCTGAACATGTTCGCGCTTGAGTGATGTGGACGGAAAGCTCGACGCCTCGAACGACGACCCAGCAAAATATCTTGGTCGTGTAGATCGATTGACCTACCAGTGAGGACTTCATAGTCACTGCTGGACAATTTTTGCTTCAGCTTTTGGTAGTTGCGGGTTAAATGGGTTGCTAGGGCTAACTAGAGAATGATGAGCCCCAAGAAGAGCGGACTCTGCAGTGGTCGTCGGAGAGTCTTGGTGGACTAAATGAGTAGTATGATATGTCCAGGAAAAAAAGGCTACTTTGGTTTACTATCCTTACGCGACCACCACACATCCAATGCACAAATAATAGAAATCCAACCCTAGTTTCAGCCACAGAAGATTTCACCTCTCAAGTGTCTATTTTGCATGGCGGAATTTTCGGTATTGCATTTTGGGCAAATTTCATATCACACCTAAGCGACGGTTGTTCCTATCTTAACTCATAGCTAAACCACCACCAAGTTTGATTAGACATCTATACAAGGTGCCATCTTCGTTCAAAACTTGGTGTTAAACTCCATTTTTCGGTTACTTCTTTTGTTGGACGACGGATCTTGGCGACTAGGTCGTTTAGTCACCAGTTTTCACCTTTTGGACTGATGTTTAATCATTAATTGCTCGGCAAACAAGTCT
>SJOL01010112.1:338356-426228 GCA_004794785.1 Opisthorchis felineus
CCTGAGCTACCAACATTCTCCTCTATAAATCGCCAGTATTCTGCGGTGCATTGAACGGGCTCCAATTTACGCACCATAATGTGTAAAGGGCAAAGATCTCAACCGGAATACTCAAGGAGAACCGAATATTGGATTCACAAACAAAGAAACAAGGAACTCCTTGGAGTCGGATCAATAAAGGTCACAAGCCGGAACTCTGAAGGGCCAAGGACAGAGGTCACTCCAGCATCGACCAGAGTACGAGGGTAGGGGACGCCGAGCTCAGAGGTCATGTGGGCATCGACGAATCAGGACACAGGATAACAGAGGAACCAACGGAAACACCCGACCGAACAACTAATCGTGAGCAAAGGTCAGCCCAAGCTAGCAGCAAGTGTATTAAAACGCACGCAACACTACTCAACGCCCAACCACCAACCCATTACTACACACCACTACGGCCCCAACGACGCATTGATGATGTCACCTCGACTGGTGATGAAACGTTTGTAATCAAATCGCCCAGCTCAGCAAACAAGCCAACGATCAGACTGCTCTGAATATCCCAAATACTTGGAACATCAACACTTTCATTTCTCATGTATTGAAAATTATGTTTTCGAACACGGACTGTATAAATTAAACCACTATTATGTCCAGTCTTGGTGTTTTTAAATATCTATTATTTGCCTAATAATGGTTCTGAAAAGTTGAGGGCAGTAGATTCGGAATTGTCGTAACCCCCTTAAACCATTTGCTGTCTTCTAGTTTTCCTCAAGGAGATCGTGAAGCAACCAACTAACTGGTTTTTGTGCAAGCCCGGTGTGTTCCCTCTTTTCTTAGAGGTAATGCTGAACATGTTTGGCAAAAGATTGCCCGCTATTTGGTCTATGGAACCGCCTTATTTTAGCTGACTTTGTTTACCAAGGTCTTGTTCACTTTGTGGGGATGAACGTCTGGGATTCCGAAAGTCAGTGTCCACTCCTAAAGAATTTAGCTTTATCAATTGAATGCATGCCGGCCATCTCCTCTATGTGGCCTCATAGATGTGTCGATGAAGGACAAGTCATTCATTCATGTTTACTTTTTCTTAGTAAAGCGCGTGTTGGAATCATCAAACACCTGAACTCTCCTCCATACCTGAAACAGGTAGGAACAGCTCACTTTCAAGGGCTACACGCCCCCTAAATAGTCATCAATGCTTGCCATGAACCATTCAGTAATTCTGGAGGCCAAACAGTAGGTAGTGCATTAAACAGTGCGCTGATAATGCCAACTATCTGGTGAGGTGGAGTTTTATAACCAAAGTGGTCCGTTCGGGGAACTGACCGATTATCATCTGACCAACCTGCGCCACAAACATTCTCAACAATATCAGGCGTGTATCTAAATCATGTGACGTGTACTCTAAAAGATGGCAACGTCCCATCGAATACCTCTTTAAGTTTCTTATTCGGTGGTAGCAACAATCCAAGAGGTGACATGAATGTGAATAAAAACTTCGATCGGAACGATTCCGAAACCATAATTTACAGGATTACTCAACCAGAAGTCCATCAAAATCACGTTTCAGTCGTAAACAGTGTGCCGACTGTTTTGCCACATGTAGACAGACGAAAATCGTCTGATAGAGAGGGGACAAGTGAGAAACTCTTTGCAACCAGTCTTTTTTCTATCACCTTGAACACTAATTTATCTAATTTGATATGTCCCAACCTTTACCTGGCTGAGAGAAATGAACCTACTTCGTGAAATTGAGTGACATTTATCGCCGATGCACCATTTCACTTCCGGTTTTTCGATCAAATTTAACTGCACTGAAAATATTCTCCGCTGATTTATTGTAATATGTGAAGATGAAGCGGGTGGACTTGCGTGCACATATTCGCTTCGGGGACACACACAAGACTTTGATATTGAAGATGTGCTGTCGTCACGCTGACTTCCCCAAATATGCACACGAAAACCATGGTGTGATATTCTACGGTTTGCCATTTTATTTCCGTCCGGCATTATTATTTGTGGTAAGGTTTTTCGTGTGAATAAACAAAACTGGTTTGAAACCGCAGATGTCACACAGAGGTGCCATGCGGATGGCATGACAATTAAGGTCTTATATTGCTTTTCCGGTTTGCTTCAGGGCTTTAAGACTAGAAGTTGGATAGATTAGCAGGGAATTCTTGTCTGACGACTGTCTATCGAAACACTATGACCGGAAGATTCCGGGTCAGTTCATTACGTCCTTCTTATTCAAAAGTTGTTTTAAGTAAAATCCATGAAATTCTACAACGTTTTCGTGCGTATCGAGTTCTTGGAATAACAATTTTGTTCCGTCGTCATGTCCGGTCTATTTCAATGGAGTACAAAATCACATTACGCAATGGTATGAATTTTCGGCTGAATATTACACTCCGTTTTTTCAGAATGCTCCCTTCTGTGAGCAAGGGTTACTATGTGACGATATACATATGCAACGTGGCCCATTTCATACCTTTTTATCATATATATACTGTTAAATTCACGTAAGGCCTTCTCAAGGCGCAACATTTCATTTGCTGGCAACGTCGTTTACACCAGTATTTTAATGGTATTTGTGTCCATTTTGCTCTGGAAACGGAGAACACTATTTGCAGCACGCTCGTGATCACGGTAATGTCTTCAGGGTGTTGCATTTATAGTCGTTTCTACAGATTCTTCGAAATGACTGGAGCTTGACTGACAACAAATTGGATTGGCTCGTTCTTCATCAATCATCTGGCTACCTTCTGGGTCAGTTTTACTGTTTGCCTGAACTGTAACTTGCCCAGAAGTGCTGATCTCCAGAATTTCAATGAAACAACAGAAGAGGTAAGTGATGTTGTCTGCAGTATAAATTTTCCACTTATCGTAGCTCCATTCTAACCGATCAGGTAACAGTTTGCCTTATTTAAGTGACTGATGTATATTTCTCGCACTCACTTCTCCCTGTGCACGGACAATGTTCTGTCGAAGAACTTTTGTCAGGGAGCTGAATAATTCAGGCGTTTTTTGACAACAGTAACGGTTAGCGACAGCGATGTTCCCCTCAAATCTTACTAATTTATCCAAACCTACTTGACCGTCGAAAAAGTCACATTCATACCAGCTCAACACTGTTTGTAGCTCGCATGTTCGTGTCTTTTGTACCTAAGAAGTCGAATAAACACCGATGTAGTAATCTCCGCAACTTGTGTCATCCTATTGACGCATGTCCAGTTACATGCTCTAGTAACATGGTTAAACAAGTGTGACTGACTGCCCATCAATCGATAAAGTAAGTCTGACAGCGCTCCACCTGCCGAACCCCCAGTGGGAAGGATATGGTAAAACAAGAGATATGAAACAACATACAAATGCGATTACTGTGGCACAGCCTGATCAGCGTGTCGAATAACCGACATCAGAATAGTGATGGCCTAATGGGAGATACAAGAGAAAATTCGCATTGCAAACGGTTGGATGATCAAGGCTAGGGGTGACGTTATAACGAGTGACCATAAAACGAGGGCACACTGCATTCGAATGAGTTGACTCAGTAGTAAAATCCGGGAGCTACAGTAATCCCTCTATCACAGGTAACAGATTGCTTAAATTATGCTTCAAATTGATTGACGCACTTTACAGACCATGTAGGATGCATTCCCACCTGCCGAGTACCCTAAGGATAGCCGACACACAGTCAGCAGATTTAACATCACTACAATTCTTCACTTTTAACGTGTAACCACTGCACTTAACAATGATGGAGATGTTTTTCAGAAATTACACGATCGAATTTAACTAGTATGATTTTTTTTACCTTGTGCGGTTTTATAACATGACGTTCCCAAACGGAAGGTTGCCCTTACTGTCCTGTTCCGGTGTGTCTGTCTTTTACGCCCAGTGGATAATCTGCTTCATCAACCCTTTGTTGAGCTATTGGGCACCGAAGCTGTGTGTATATTATTTTTTCTTGCAGTGAGATAGTTTTCCAACCCCCAAGCCCGGCATCACCATTCTATACACGGGCGCAGGACCACCAGGCCGGTCAAGTGACGCTTCACCACAGGGAGCCCATCAAACAAACCCAATTGTTCATCAGCGGAACATGACTCATGATTGACGTGGATGCCAGCTAGATATGCTGTCCATCTGTAGCTTTCTGGTGTTTTGTTCGTTCCACATCATTTCACAGACAGGAAATTACCGTCGTTGATGGAATGTCAAGTAAAACCATGTTTTGGAGCTGATGGCTGTGTTGCACAGACTTCGGTTTTGATCACACGAGCCCGAAGTTACACATGATTCAGACTGGCTAATGCCTAATTTTAAAATACCTACTAATCCAAAGTAGACAGAATGCATACATTTGAAACTGTCCTGTAACAAATGTGACCCCGAATCGTTCTTTGATTTAAATTCATGTTATTATGTTGTTTTTGTAGTTATCGTTAGACAAGGTGCATTCTGCAAGGAGCAGATGAGTCAGTCGGTGAGCAGGCATAAAAATATAGGGATTTTCACTGAATACATGTGTACGCTGAATCCGGTTTAGCACTCCTCTATACAGTTTTTGATTTGAACGCTGGTGTTCCGTTCAACGGCCGACATGGTGCACACGAGAAACTAAAGTGCACTTAGCCGTCGTCATTCTGAACCTGCATATATAAATTTGTATGTTGATATTAGACTGACCGTGGGTTGGATCTGCGTCTGTGCGAAACCAAATGGGTTCTAATCTCCTATGAATGTCTTTTTTTGGGAGCAAATTTAGCCTCGATGCAAGACCTTTGTAGTGGATTGGACTGCAGGAGATCGTACATTTTATACGTGATCTATAGTCTCCCTTTTGCTGGTTTCTTTTTTGGGAAATCTAAGCACAAAATGAGGGGACTAATAACAGTTACGCATTTCAAGCGCGTCCGCTGAACTTCGTTCCTTTCTACCAGTGATAGGCCTTGATTAGAAAAAACATAGAGGTTCCTAATGAGTTTACATGCGGTTGTTTTGAATTATGGCTACTTGGTTGCATTGATCCGAAATGTGGTGCCAAGCATTATAAAATCGTATGCAGTTTCACATGAGACTTTATGGTTACTTGAGTAAAGGACTTTCGGAAGTGAGTCACTGCATAGGCTCATAATGCCGTTTGAACCCATTCTGGTCCGTGCCGATAGCAAGAATAAAAAACCATAGTTATTATTCGAGGTAGAAGCGACTGCACACAAGTTGTTAAATCCAGGGATATCTGAACCAGATTTTGTGGAAGTTTTCGCCCGTAAAATGCCGCTTTATGTTTAAGTCACTCATATCGGAATCTTGGAATGCCAGCAACATAAGCCGCGGAGAGTTACCCCTCGTCACTCGAGGAGCCAGTCAACACGTGTGACGACCTGATGTGGTTTCCCTGAGTGAGTGGCGCTATATCCTGTCTAAGCAAGAGTTATTGACGCTGCTGATCAGCAGCTCGTGGCCAAACAGTTGAGTGATCAACCACCGGCCGGAAAGTTGCGGTTTTGAAACTCTCTGAGTTTCGTGAGATTCACACTGCTGGTGATTCCCAACAGGGATAAAACAGCTCTACACTGCTCCACGGCTTTACAACGTAGACCGGCTTCACCGGCAGAAAAAAAAACAGCCGTTTTTTTCGCCTTTTTTTTAAACCTAACTTTGCTTGAATTAAAGTCACGTGATCTTTTTTCTACCGTAGGTTTTATTACCTACATTCTACGGAAACCTTTGTGTGGACTTTCCGTCACAGTTCACCCACAAGGCAGGTGGTCCCTAGAAAAGAATAGCAACACTAAATATCCAGACCATTTAACCGTATTTTAAACTATTCTGTAGACCTCAGAGAAAGCAAAAATGTTTCTTTGTTTGTAGTTAGATGTGAAAGACGCTCTCTTTGGCGATGATTTTTCTTAGAAAGCTTCGCACCTCATGAAAAGTAAGTTTGTCTGAATAGTTGCATTCTTGTTAAGACCGCAGCCAGGACCTAGATGGTTCCTTTCACTAATGCTCGGGTTTTTAACTTGTCAGACAGAAACATCAGGACGCAACAGTCTCATCGTTCATAACAAAACTGCTCTGGTCGGGAGGAAAGGTCTCTGATGTGAGGCGAACTTGCCTCGTTTTCGTAGATTTGTTACATCAAACATGGGTTTACACAGAAAGAAGACGTTCTGCTCTGTCAAGCTGAAGCAGGTATTTTCACCCGCTTGTCTATGAAAACTTAGTTTTCTGTTTATTTGACAGTGTTCTTATCTTGATAGCGTGCCAAAGAGGTTTGTTGTAACAGGACTGGATATGTTATATTGTGATTTATTCACAAGTCCTTTATTGCTTGTAGAAACTGCCGATCTACAACAGTCAAATGTGAACATCTATCCAACTCCCCCAGGTATTACAACTCCTGCCACCTGACCATCCTCGGATTTAGGTGTGGTTTGTCTTTTTTTCAGAAAATGCTTCGGTTCGGATAAACTTTGATCACGAATTACGACAATGTGGATTACTTCAGAATTTTGAGGGTCTTTTATAATTCGACGTGCTTAGAAAGGGGCAACTAAAATTTGCCTCACTTTAGAAATCTTCGGCATCAAGGTGGTCACTACACGTGTCGGTTGGTGGTGACAAACTTATTCATGAACAAAAACACATTCGACCTTCAGAATTGTTGGTCTACTGTCAGTTAAATAATCGCCTACAGTTTTTGCCCCAATCTTTCAAACAGAGACCAAGTTTTTGTAAAGGGCGAACCAAAAAATTAACACGACAGCTTATCACGGTTTAGCTGTGGCTGGCCACGATGTTCAAACCTTAAGCCAGGCTTTATTGATTAGCTTGGTTGCGCAGTTGTAGAGTTAACTAATGAGGTTCGAAATAGGGTATGACTTGTCCGCATTAGCGTGGACGTGCTCAAAGGTTGTTAGTCCAGGAATTCAAATATTTTTGATCAAAAGTAGACCAAATCCCTTGAGAGCCGCGTTCCCTCGAATGACGCGTCACAATGCGTCTCAATCAGGAAGATAAAAACAATGCAATAGTTGTGGGAATTCAGAAGTGAAGAACTCCAAATCCCCTAATGAGGTTTTAGCTATTAGGGTTTGTTGACCGTACAGTCGATGAGCCTGCACGTCATCGAGTTCTAAGAGAATTTGTTTGACTACTGAGCGTAAAAGTTTACGGCTTCTTGGGGTAGTTGATCGAACGACTCGATGAAAAAAAAAACGCAGCAGGTGACATAGAACAGGTCACGACAAGAATCTCATATTAAAATAGGTGTCTTCACAGAAAATACACCCTTAGTTTTATCCATCCTACTTTAGAAGAGCTCAACTATGAAAACAACATCTTGGACAGTATTTGTACTGTCTGTTAACCAATCTGTCAAAAATTAATCGTTTCACTCAAGCGATAGGCAGCTGTCTTCTACAAATTACGACTTCCTCTCTATTGGACGTCTGACTTTAGAAAGGAATACTGGGACCAGACATTCGGATATTTCTTATCAGACTATCACTAACTATCCACATGTAGGTAGGAAAACAGATGTTTGGGCCTGCACTCAGCCTCACCATATGTGTCACATAAGCACGCATTTCTTTTTTGCCTGGTAAAAATATCGGTAAAAATATACGCAAAAAACGGCTAAAACTGATACAACACGTCTTTTGGAATCTGCGTTGCTTCAAGCGTCTGTCGATCCTACCTAGATAGAATATCCTGAAACATATTGGGTATCGCAAAATCAAAACCTTTTGGCATGAACAGTTATAAAGCCTAGTTGATGAAAAAACAACAGTTTTACCGTAAAATGTTCAAATCTATTTGATTTTAAACTTTCAAAAGCCGTTGCAGTGTGTCCCTACTGAGAAGTCTCTCAATTCGATGGTATAGCAACTAATTTTGACCTCTCACTTTGCGGGGGAAACAGTGTCCCACTGAAACAGTTGTAACCAACCCAACATAACGCGTGCGGATTTTACTCAAATAATCATGAACTTGCCCGAATCTTGGTATCTGGGAAGCGAGCTAACCAGGTATTCGGTAGCCTCAGTCCACAGGAAAATCTATCTTCGAGCTAATTATTATTATGTTATTAAGGGTTCCATAAAATGGTTTTCTGCTTTCGCCGCCCCCGTGGGAGACATTTCGATTTATGACAATATTCATATGTTATCACAAAATCAGAACTATTGACTGAGAAATGATTGACCAGCGGATTAAATAAACACCGGGTAGATAAACCAGATATGGTCGACTTTCTATAATCATGTAATAAAGTGAATACGGGGATTGTGTGGAATTTGCATGGTCATGGAAATTATTGTTCAAATGAAATTATCTAAGGTAAGCATAGCAAACGATCGGTTATTGGTCAGGTGGTTGTTGATCTATTTGCCGAGCTTGGCAACTGACTTACAAACGTTTCGTCACTGTAAGAGGAAACGTCATCAGTGCGCAACTGGGTGGGTACTTTCTCTTTGCCTGCGTTTAAAGACTATCTGTTACCCTCAAGCGTGAGTGGCTAGCAAACGATTTAGCGGGGAAGTATTCAAAAAGAGCGCATTGCACTCGACTGACGTATTGAAAATCGATCACGTCGTCTTCACACTAACCGAGTATTTGATGCTCCATGCAATTTACTTTCTAGCTCATGCCTTTGAAGGAACACATTTGCAGACTAATTTGGGTTTATTATCAGTGTACAAAGAATTGTGGTCTTCGCCTATCTAATGAGCCCCAAGAAGGCCACAACCGGTTCTGGGCTGTTGAATGGTTTTCAGTAATTCTATGAATAGTATATTTCACCAGGGGCGACCTTTGTGTAACGCATTCAGTTGAACAAGAATTTCGCGCACTTGCATTGCGTTATGTGTTCTGGTAACATGAGAGTATTGCGCGAATGAATATATTCGGGGACTATATGTAATTTGGGTCCAAATAAAATGTGAGGTTGACTGAAGGACAAACCGGAAATTGCACCCAAATAATGGACGAGCAGAGGAGCGAAGAAGAATCTTCAGCAACTTTATGAGTAGTATGTTCCTTCACGTATCTGCAACTACTATATTTATAAGAATGCTATTATTGGAAAATTATATCGGTATCCAGAATAAAAAAGAATTCAAAAAATAAAACGGGCGAACTATCCAGCAGGCTTTTAATGTCGCCTTTCTGCTTATGTTTAGGTAGGAAAGGATGCTTATTGCACATATGATTTATCAAGAAAATTTAGCCGTTTCACTCAGGTTTTAATCAATTGTCGACCGGTTGGGGTTTTCTGACCTTTAATTCACTTTGGTCGCATAGATGCAACCGATGCACGAATGCGTAATGGGAAACTCAATAAACAACCAAATATACTTAGATCACGTAAATTTCTAATATTTGTTCAAAGCTTCATGTTGTACACCTTGGTTATTTAAGGCTCGAACCTGATTCATCACATCCGGTGACATGTAAACCGGGCATAGACGTTGTGCAAACAAACACGAGCAGAAAGATATCACTTAAACTAATCACCTTAGTCAATAAGTTTTGCCAGCTGTGCAGTAGAACGTTCAATCGATCAACAGAAGAACACGGACGTAATAAACAGATTGCATCTGCTACATTGCAAAAAAATTGCGAAATGGAAAAAGGTGAGAGGAATTCGCAGATAAAGCGGACAAGCTGTAAATAGGAAGCTTATTCTTTAAATGGTTTTATAGTCAGCCGTCAATCGTGATAACAACAAATCGCTACGGAATACCTGTAGGAATTTGCGAAATCTCACACCGTTTTTTACACTGGAATTTGGGAAGTAACCGAACCTTTTATTTGCCTGTCAGTCTTGTAGTGGTTTTTGTGTTTTTTATAAGGTGTTTCGTTCATCAGTAATGGGACGTCGCACACTTATGGATCCAAAAGCAGGTAGAAAGGAGAGTATCGGGCGTGGGCACAAGTTAAGATCACATAAAACGCTGTATTCACTTTCATAAAAGAAACTACTCATAAGGTTGCGGAAAACTCTTCGATGCTCACGACCGATTTTGCCCTTACTTTACGGGCTCACCATGTAGGCACAATCTCCGAATTTCCGTCAACCTTATGTTCTAATTGAACCCAAGTTGCACAAAATTCAACATATGCACTCATTTGCATACCAGTTTGGGTTTCACGGTAGACTTACCTGAAACCCAGATGAGTATCATAAATGAGAGGTTCAACTGGGATTCAAGTGAGCCTTCCATGCAAACCAACTTGGTGTGAAAATGACTGTGTTTGCCCAATTTCGTGCAATTTGGTTTCAAGTAGAACAAAGGGTGACGGAAACTCGGGGAGTGCGTCTACAAGATGAGCTCCAAGAATGGCGAAACAGGTCAGTAACCTTGTTAGTGTTTCCTGTATAAAAATCTACTGGGATATTTCGAGTATTGTGCCAACTATAACATCAGGCGGTCTACGTGCAGCACATTTGGTTGGAGAGTATCACAAACGAAAGATTTAGTTGGGTTTCAGATGAGCCTTCCATCAAAACCATATTGGTAAACAAATGAGTGTACTTGCCATATTCACTTGTTTAATGCTAAAATTTAACTTGAACAGTCTAAAAAGCAGTTAACTTCAGAAGCATTTTCTACTAAAATAAATACAGATTCACGACAATTTCGTCAACACCGACCTCGGCAAGCAAAATAATCATTCCAAGGTAAAAATGGCCTGCCTATCTGAAAGGAATGACTAAAAACTCCTTTTAATCGACCACCCGCAGCCATACTTACGTGCATTTATCTGGCAGAATCGGCCATTCAAAGCAGCTCGAATACGAGTTAGTAACTTGGGTTTACTCTGCTGGTGGCCTTTCCCCACTTATCTCACGTGGGGTTTTTGTATTTTCATCTTGTGTGGAGTAATTAGTCTTTCTCGAATAATCCACGTGAATCGCTTACGTCACCCTCTACGCGCAAGCGGGAGAGGGAAGCCGGGTGAGGCTGTTGATATTTTTGCAACACAGTGACATTCAAAGTGACCTGCAAAGAAACATTCGGTTTAGAATAGCCGTTCTCGAGACTTGGGAATCGATAATCAGGCATTCCAAGCGCTCAATTTGGGCTGAGTGCCGTTTGGAGTTTGGGAGTTATAACAACGGATTGTGAGCACACAGTGGGGATGTTTACGTTCGCGAACCGAGAAATAACATGGGAAAAATTGCTGACATGATACATGTTTTGAGGATGAAGCCAGAGGTGTTTGTAATCAGTCTGCGAATCCTGCCATGTGTCATCCTGCAGAAATTTTGAACTGGAGTCAGCAAAACCTCTATTTAACCCCCACTATTTAGACACTGACCACCTGTAAAATCAAGGCATGTTAACCCTCATGAGTTGAGGATGTGTGAAAGTCATCTGGTCTAAACTTTGCAGAGCAATGTGATCGGGTGTACTCGTTGAGTGTTGCTACTCTGATCGTCCAGTGAATAGTGCTTATCTTCTCACTTTCGTTATTATAATCTTAGTAGTTGCCAAGCTATCAAAAACGTACTTACATACAAAAAAATCTACTTCCTGGGCGATTCGTCCTCCCAGTAGAGATGACCTTCAGTAATCAGCTGCCAATTAAGGTGTATCTAAAGGAAAAAATAACATCAACTCCAAAGATCACGTTGTTTTCTCGCAATTCACCACCGATAGGGAAAACGCTAAATCCTCAAACAAACTGGACAATTTTGGTCAATCTGTCTCACAGCAATTTCCGTTTTTCAGAACGGGCCAAACCCTCAACATTTTCGTCTTGATATTCCTAAAACAAACCCATCTATTATCTAGTGTTAACGGCTGCTTACCTCGTAGCTGGGAGTTGACTGAAACAAACGATATTGGACATTCTTAGTTCACGTGTTTTTGGTAGCCTCGTTCTTTCTTGCGGAAAATTAATAGTGAAGTTGAAACCGGCCGGGAGTAAATGATAGTAACAAGAATAATAGTAATCCTTCGGCTGTGACACTCTTTCGGTGTCCAGCTGCCACGCCCAGGACCGTGATTCTGCCAGTTTGCCTAAGGCTGGACAGGAGCAGTCGAGTTGCTGGGTTCGGTTCGAGCCACGGACCGTCTATTCAGTATGTGCCTTAACCACTGAGCTGTCTTGAGCTGTCTCAATTTGCAGGCATGATGAACAGTTAAACAAGTAAGCGGTGCAACCAAGGTACATATAATCTGCAAAGTCCCCAACGGTTTGTCGCAAATACACCTCTACTCTGCCGTAAGCTAACTCTGCCTTCTATTAACACAAATGTTGACGTCGGTGAATGTAAACTCAACTTGAGGACAAGATTTTCTTTTCACCTATAACATGATTATAAGGATGACAAAGAGGGTTTGCGTTCGCGATTGATCAGAATCCTTGCTGTCCCTTTGACCGATGATAAGAGGCAGTATATCGGTGAATAAATAAAATAAATAGTCGCCCAGCTTTTACACTTTTTCTGTGCCCAGTTATCACGCCGCACGAAAGACGTGCGATGACCGAGATACTGCTAGTTTGCCCAAGGCTAGATAGGAGCACTTGAGAGGTCGGGGTTGGGTTCGAACCCCGAAACTTCCTTAACCACTGAGCTATCTAGAAAGAAATATCTAGATACAGCCGGTAGTGCGTATGAAGTACACATCCAAATTGTTATGGTACTAATCTGTGGTATGGAATTGCAGAAGACTAATCAGAGAACGCGCATTCAAAATCAGCAACATATCTACTGATGGTGGGACTGTGTCACCTGTCACTTTTTCTGGTAAACATGTGACTTGGTACCTTCATCTTGTTAGTCTAATATGTGGGAGCTTCCCATTGCATTCCGCGCTCAAAGTGTGGGGGTGTATTGAACCGATGCTATTGGAATGTCAGATAGATTGTCAAAATTTCGCGCCTATTTTCACCGTGCAAGGACTTTGACGATTAGGTGCGCTGGACAAAGCTCTCAATAGAAATGTTTCAGAATTTCAGCATCCTTAAGAAGAACAAAACAGAAAAAGGAACCCACTTTAGGTATGAGTTTAGTTTAAATGGGACCGTGTTGAAGTGTATGGATGGTTTGTGTAGCTCTGCACGGAAAGCGGACCATTTTAAGGAAGCGGACTCATTTTCTAATTCACTTGGAGGCACAAACGTTACCATCGGCATTGACTGTTTGTTATAGAAACGGCATAATGTAAGTTAGGTTTTCTACCGGGTAGTCCTGCGGCTACTGATAAGGTTGATAACAGAAGCTAGTTAGCACGTATGACTAAGTTTATGTCGGTTTTTTCCATGGTGAAAATTTTTTAATTTTTTTGAGCTTCTCAAATTTCGAAGGAAAACGAATCAACTCAATGTTGTTTCGCTGCAGTACGTACCTTGGATGACTTTAACAAACTAGAATGATATCCTAAGGCTTCCGCAGCATCCAGACGATCGGACGATATCGAAATGGAGAAAACATACGCCGATTAAGGATAGTCACACTGTCCCTCTTCGTGTTTCGCTCGCAAACCTTAATTGGTGCTTTTGTCCCAGAAACAATCAGAAATTAGAATAGGATCTGGTACATTTCGGACTTGAGAAGTTTATTCTGAAACAGACACTCCTAGGGCGGGAATCCAAAAGACATTGATAAAAAATTCGCAAGTATTCACCTAGCCAGTATCTGCTTTGTAACACTAAGCTTTATCATAAGCATAGATCATACCTTAATTAAGTTCGTCAGTCACATAGCCAAGATAGACAGCAGACGGTAGTCCCGCGAAGGCTGCATCACTTCTAAAATGATGAAGCTTTTCCACACAGATCACCGGGTTTCGGGTGGACTCCGTCGACATACGTAAGAAGCGGCGGTCACCAATCCTTTCGACTGAAAAGTTATCACGTCTGTCTTTGAAATTTGGATCTATGCTTGTGCAAAAATGACTTCGTCCGGCCAGCTGTTTCCTTCATTAACCACTTCTTGACAGTGCGGTCAACGAGTTCGGACGCAGCTTCATGGACTCAAATAGTTCCAGGGGATGTACACGTGTGAACAATCCATCAGCTGTGAGAAAACATCCTTCGAATACTCACCAAGATCTTCAAGTAGTATCCTGCAGTTGTAGATTAAGTCAACTCCGTGTCCCCTTTAGATGTCAACGTAGCCTCACTAAGTATGGAACCCCCTGAGCTCCTTCACTTGCTTGCCCCAGTAGGAAGCTTTCCCATTTCGCGAGGGGACTGTTTGCCGTTTGACCACTATGAAGCCCTAGATGGTGTATTACAACATCGCGTACACAGAAGATCAGACAAACTGTGCCCACCTCACCGGACCAATGGTTAACATGGGGAGAGACCAAGTAGCCAGTTTAACTGTGTTCAGATTTCAAAGGATGTGTGCAGATATCATCAAAAAATGAAAAGGTTCTCAGAGTTACCTTTAAGTAGCTGATGAGTCATGTATTGAACCTCAGCAGATCAGCACCAAGATGCACCTTTCACAGTGGAGTCGTTCAGCTAAATGAAATCCCTCTATCACAGTGAACAGCCCAAGTCGCCCTGTTTGGGGAACAGAACTACTTGTATTGGTCATACAATAAACCGCTATGGCTATAAAAGCCGTATTTTTGGTTGGTGACGGAATATTTCCCCATAAATTTATCTTCAAGGGCTCCGAATTAAAGCAACCCTCCGAACAAGAATAACGTCTCCACATACAAAATCCATTGCCTAAGTAATATGGGTATTTTTTTATTCAAAAATTGCGTAACAGTAGGCTGAAATCCCGTTTTTGGAAATATCATCGTTCGTGAACCAGTTGTTTATTATTACAAAAGTGTTCACTCTCAAGGAATGCTCCCTCCGGGGAAGAAAAGCATTCGTAAACAACCTCTGGGTAGAGACCATCTGAGATCGTCCCCCTTTTTAAGGGGACGACTGAATCTTTAAAAAAGGGGGCATGAATAATCTGCTTCAAAGGAAGGTTCATTGTAAGCTCTGTCTTTACAGTGGGATGGCTGAAACCTATAAAAATTGGTTCATTACATAGTTCTGGGAGTAAGTTGTGCAAAACGTTTGAGGCTTAGCTGACTATCTTTAGGAGCAGAATAGTATAGCTTCTTCAGGCCATATCAAGATGAGTGGTAACACTAAGCCTTGTACTCTCTACAGACAACTCCTTAAAAGTGGCTATTTTTAAAGGGTCAGTTTGGGCTTCCATAATCATTTTGGCTATACCAGATGCAATCACATTCTCGGACCCTTGACGCAACCTTTCCATGGTTGTGCAAGCCAAATGGTGTACTGTAGGAAGAGGTCAGATTTTTATCCACACCTGGTAGAAAAAACTTGGCGCAATGTGGTTAGTTAAATTTAGCCTTCGTCCTTGTTGGGCGAGAGTTTACATTCTGAGGATACGTCCTTTTGGAGGACGAAGGAGCGCGGAACTGTACAGGATTAGCTTTAGTGGAGGGGAGTCTCTTGTAAAGAGAGTCGAGCACTGTATTCTTTTTTAGTTCGGATAGAAGGGACACCCATTTTCTGGAGCCTTACAATTACAGTTTAGTTTGCAAATCAATCAGGCAACGTACGGTTTACTTCCAACACAATTCAACCCGGATGAAAACCGATTTCTGAAACCTCAGCAGATGTTTTGAAAAACTTTCATTCAAGGTCAAACACATGTGCATACGAAAAATACAGATCTGTTCAGATGAAAACCGTGCGTCATGTTCTTTCTAACAAAAGATTCATTTCTTTGGTCGTCATCTGATTTACCCTTGAACACCAAGCACGTGAGGCAGGCGGCATAGTGCTACCTTGTCAGATGCTGGAATTACCTAAATTTTTGCGTCATAATTAGTAAAAAAACAATCACGGAAAAATTATCGTTACGCTCAGTAGAAGAAGTGATAAAATATAAACTGTGTCCAAAAGGCAAAGGATTGAAAAGTGATCTGAGAATGCTTTTAGTGTGATGTGTCTGTAGGAACAACTCAGATCGCTACTAATGATCCAGGGTTTTCTGCAGACAGCACGAAATCACTGAAGTCGATTTGTAGATTCCGTACCCGGAACTTTGCAGCAGGAAACTTCAGTTCGGCTGTGCCAGTTGACTAATACCGTGGCAGTACTTTCTGCATAAAGTAGCACATAAAATAAACAGGCCTAATGATTAAGGGGCCCGATCAATCGATTGATTGATCAATCGATCAAACTATTCTCTATGTTGCAAAAACCTGAAGTTGTTTTGATCCAAGTGAACGTTCAGTGAGCCTCAAATATGTAAATCCCGGTCTGGTACGTGCATTTCCAGAGATCACATAAAAAAACATAGACAGACTCGCTGTTGGATAACACAATTGTGCGCAAGAGCAAATTAATCGATAAAGATCGGTCTTTTGTTTCAGTCGATCCAAACGTACATGCGCGGCGCCTCGCGATTCAAACTGATTAGAAATTCCAATGCACATAAGACTTCAACTTTTTGTTAATCACCAGATTTTGGAACAGAAACTGAGCAGATATCTGACCTAACACCGCCAATAGACAGGTGCCTAAAGCATTTTCGATTTGAAAATCTGGCTAAACGGCATCAGTACCTCAAACAATACATAGAAAACCTAAGTTTATGAGCGTCACAACTGATTAGTCTCAAAAACTACATAGAATAATATTGATGTTGTGCCCGTTCCCAGGGATCCTTAAACGCTGGTCGTTGTAAAGACTGCCTTTTGCACAGGTTATCTTTTCTGTAGAATATTGTTCAGACCACATTGTCAGTAATATGGGGAGCTTTGCCTTCAACGTATGGGTTCTAAGAAATAGGTTAAATGTGAAAAACCCACCACGAACTATTTCTGCCTCTACAGACGCATGCTTTTTATTGATGCTATATTCAGTCTCCTGTCAGCTGGTTACTGACCGTTTGTTCTGACAGAACAGACATATGGATTTGCAAACAGCTGCTTGCATAAAAAGGAACACAACCAAGGCCAGTAAGAAGCTGAAGGCATTAAATTTCTGCCACTATCCAGTGCCTGTTGATTGTCGTTAATTTCTGACTGTTTATGCAGATTTTTGTTTGGTGTACGTTCCGTTTCGAATCTATTGTACTTGACTGCGGACTGTCCTACACATGTCTTCCACATCCTTCTTCCTTGTGATCTAGGTTCCCATAACCCTGCACGGTTCACCAAAAGTTACCCCTTCGTTTGGGATTGACCTTGGAAAGACGGTGTCAAGGAAAATGTTTTTTGTAGGAACATGAACATTGCTAAGAACGGCAGTGTTTGTTGAGAAAGGATAATGGTTGCACAAATGATTCTCGGTAAGCTGGTAGGCTGTTGAAAACAAGCTTGTTTTTTGTTTGAAGAACTACTGCGATTGCACTGAAATAGAAAAGGACTAAACCAGGATTTGTGTTGACTAGACCAAACGAGACGATCGAGTGCGTGGCACACAGACGATCCAAATATTTTTATGTATAGCCTGATGGATGGAGTAGGTCCCACCGACAAAAAAATGACTGCTAATGGGAAAAATACTTCATCGAAATAACTGGAGATAAACCCACAAGTTTGGACTCCCCCCTAAAGGGAATGCCTTCTGGTTGCGATTTTTGGCAAATGTTTACAATCCACGTAATAAATGATTACCACAACTCATCTTGATGATAATCCCAGGAAAAGTGCTTTGAGTTGCGCCCACTCTTTGCTTTCAACAGTTTGCTGACTTATCAGGAACGGTACTTTAAACCTATGGAACGATAGCAACTTTTGATACAATGATTCCGACAAGCTATGGAAAGCACACAACCAACACTGCAAAGAAGGACAGGGTCATCATCATGCAGTAGAACGTTTTGTGTAAATGACCATTTGTGTCAGACAGTTCATAAATCGCAGGCGTTTGTTTCAATGGAATGGCGCCGACACAAACAGGTGTATGAGGGCACGCTCAAGGAACTGGCGAGAATCTTGTCGCTTTGTGCTTTCTACGGTGCAGTTACAGTTGTGGGGCAAATTCATTCTTTTCCCCCTTGCATTACCTGCATGATTAACCAACGTGCTGTGTTTTAGTAAGCCATCCTTAGAAAGGAGAAACAAACGGACTAACTTTCTTAGTTTTTTGTGTGCCTGTATTGTTTCCATGCTTTCCATTCACCAGCTACCTCACTCTCCTTTTGCCTGCCAGCCGCCAGATGTCAAAAAGGACGGATGCATAACAGAGTGTCTGGAGTCGAAACAAACTCGAATGCATCCGCCACCTGTCACATAGTGGATCACTGTCCCAGGGTTTCTCCACTCTACTCATCTGGTCGTCATATTAATATGTCAGGAGGGGAGCATATCGGATTTAAAGCAATCAAACATCAAGACTCTGTATTCAAACATGCAATTTTCACTGGAACTGTTGACAAATAACCGTCCACTGTACTTTCAGGTTACATTGCACCTTCGCAAGTAGACTAGTGAAACGAGTTTTTTTTCAATTAGCATTTCGTCCTGTAAGTGAAACCGATCTATACTGAAAGGCCTAGAAGCGCTGTATAGATGTCATATCCTTATCAGCACTGCGCACGTCATTAGTTTTGTACACGCGAGCTCCTGACCAGTATATTTAAAACAACCTTTCGGCCATGAGCAGCGGATCAGCTTTGGGATTGCCTCAAACCTAAGTAGGATATATAGCACCACTCATTTTTCACTCACGGAAATAACAGCGCGTGATCACATAGCTGATTGGCCGCTTGTGGCCGTTGGGTTAAATGTTCAGACTACTAACCAGACGGTTGCGGTTTCGATATTCAATGGAGTTTCGTGAGGTGCGCACTACTGGTGATTCTCAATGAGGATGGAACAGCTGTACAGTGCTTCTCGGCTTTTCAGCATAGATTGGCTTCACTTACAAGACATTATCTGGATTAAAAATCTCCAAAATTTTCTCACAATAACAGCACACGTCTTTCATTGGTAAAATGTGCATTCAGCTTCGTGCATGGCAACATCCAGTGATTTCACCGGAAGTGCGTGTCTCACGAAATTCAGGGAGTTCCGAACCAACGACTTTCGGGCCAGTGGCGGAACCACTAACCGTGTGGCGATGAGTTGCAGATCAGCAGTGCGATTAGCTCTCACCTGAACAGGACAGAGCGTCACTCATCCCTCAGTCATAGAAACTGCATCACGTGGTCACGTATTGATTGGCTCCTCTAGTGACGACTTCTCATCGTTCTTTTTAACCAGGTGGTCGTTTTACATTCTACATGCCATGCTCAAAGCTCCAGTTCGGTCATGCAGTTTGCTAGTGCTGGCTAACATTCTCACGTGTGATTTTCTGAAGAATAGTTCACCCTACTCAACGCAGTGAGAACTTCATTTCTTAGTGGGTATAATTTGGGTTTTGGTGAAGTTTCACATAGTATGTACTAAACAGCACCATCTGAAATCCGAGTTAATTTGTATGACTTGAGGAATTTCAGACCCACTTAGGAAACTTGAATCACCACAGTTTTAGAACTGTCACCTACATCCAACTGGTATAAGACGGCGGTGACGTTTGAATAAGGATTCATCGCCTGAACCAACAAGTGTTTCTTGCAGCCGATCAAACAAGAATGCCGCATCTGATGGTAAACGGTAATCCGCCTGTTAGGCTACAGCCAACTACACCCGCAAATACAACTTTATGTGTGGAATCAAGTACATAGGGAGAACAGAGAGAAAGCTGTCGGTGTGCGCATCTAAGCCACAGGCGGTTAGGACTGTTGATAAATAGCCAATAATCTGAACATCAGGGGCATTTTGGGATTTTAACTGCATTGGAAGGCTAAATGTATCTCGAATGGTTTGCCGCTGTACTCTATCCAGTGTTCTTCGCTGGGCAGAGACGGTCGCGCTAAGGCAAACAAGGCGGTGGCTTCGGTATTTCTTTTAACCCATTGTTATCGACCCCTTCTCTTCATTTACGTTACTTCCCGCCATTTTCATCCGCTGCCGTCGTTTACCTCCATGTCCCTTCCTGTTGGTTGGCCCAGTTAGCGTATTTTCGTTCACACCTCTATCCGATAAATTATAGTACCTTTGCTTTGCCTTTCAGTTCCATATCACTTGGTGAAATTTCTTTAACTTTTCGACGCAGAGAATCGATATGTTGTGAAATCATGTTTACCCATCTAATCATACCGGAACATCATTCGTTTTCTATAATTGTTTGTAAAAAATGTGGTCATCATTTCCAGATTACATTTCATATAATAACTCAATGTTTGGTGGGGTTTGGGAGGGCGTCTAGTTTCGAATCTTCTTTATGCCGCAGGATTGCTGTACTTAAATTTGACTATATACCCCACAAAACTGGGGAACATAGTTGCCGTAGCAACAATACCTCTCACTAAAAATTCCAGCTTAAATTACTCAGAAGGTTGCAATTTTTCACAAATCTAGCCTCGTACCAGTACTTTTTTCCTACCTGTCATTTGTGTCAGTAACGAGGTTTGTCACAAACGAACAACGATCTGTCTCAAAGTTATACACTTTTTCCCATTATGGCCTTTTTAATGGGGACATTAATCACTTTGCCCCGCTCGAACGTTCTCACATCTGCCCGACGTTCGACTGTAAATTGCAGAGAACTGGATGAGTCGCAGTCGGAAAAAGGTAGACTACCGGCAACCGAACCGGTATCTGTCTTGCCCTGTCTGACTGCTACGTTCGTGTGAGGACGTTTCGGATTGGCCGACTTGTGGACTGAATGAGACGGAAATGGCAGACCGGTTAAAGGCCACTGGTTGCCTCTGGCGGCCGGCAGCCAATCAGCGCAGCGCAACTCGCTATACTACAATTTGAAAATTACTGCCAGTCTATCGATCCGCCCTTTGCAGAAAATCACCTACACACGCGAATTACGAAACACGTGTTGTATAGATTCACCGCGTGCATTCGATTCACGCAGGTGTAGTGATCGCAGGCTGGGAGTTGATATCGCTTATAAGCCGGGTGTATTACCCAGTATTTTGGGCCAGTTTCGCACACACCATGGATTATCTCAATGTCTCTTGCATGCCGCTGCATATTGCATGCAGTAAATTCGCAGACAACTGTTGAGTGGAGGCGCTTCATTTTCGCTGGAATATTGAACACGGTCCAACTATGCCTAGAAAACTACTCCTCAGCTCATCATCACAACCACGGAATCGATTCAACTCAACTATGGTAACATAGTCTTTTTTTCGAACTTTAGGAATATTATTTTTAAAACTCATGCGAACAAGGAAGCTTCTAGCTTCCTTTACTGGATTCATTCCCAATAGTTTCTAACAAATAACTGACGGTGTTTGTGTTTCGAAAGTCTAGTCTCCGTCATCAGCTGGCCACCACTTTCGGCTCTAGTGTTTGTGCTCACTGTGATTATTTTATCGATCGCCCTCATCATGTCCAGCAAAGCGCCCGGCAGTGATCCACAAAAGTCCAAAACCCACAGTGCTCCACATGGCTGTTGTCAATTAAACAGTTGTTGTGGGTGTACACCGTCAAGGCAGCCATCGACAAGACGTCGAAAGATTCGTGAGGTAAGTCACGAAAACAATTTCTCCCATATCAGTGTTTTGTTATGTGCTGTTCAGACGTGGGTCTTTATCAGACATCCCCAATTCCCATTCTACGGGTTACGGAGTGCTGATCGCTTGGTTTAATGTTCTCGCCATTTAGCAATGCAAGCATGTGGTGTTGCAGACATCCACCGCACACTACTGGAAGGTATAATTTGGCAAGCTGGTAAACTGAATGTTGGACCCGAGAGAGATTAGTTAAGCGAAAGATCGACAGTCCCGTCAGCCGGGCTGCCAGGCATGACACCAGTAAACAAAAAATCGATGGTAAACAATTAATGCTGAATGGAACTATTGTCAACGTGAATAGACCTGCCAAAAAATTTAGGTATTACTGTCGTCCACTTAAAAGGCCACTAACAGCGCAGACCAGTTTTTATTCCAGTTTATACAAAATTCGGGACACCAAAGTATAATATCTTTACGGAAGATTTCTCATTCGGTCGTTGAAAACTCTCCAACAGCCCACATCAGGTTTTGCCCTTGTTAGGGCACATCAGTTGGGCGCATTCCCCGGGTTGCCATCAGTTTGGTGTTCTACTTGAAGCAAAATTGGATGCACCGAGCTGGATTCAGCAGTATGACGTCATAAAGAACATTGTCAACACAGGTGTCAACGCACCGATATGACTAGTAATGCTCGTCAGTTTTTATCGCCACAGGTCACCATAGTAAAGTAGGATTTCCAAAATGTAGCCAGACTAGAATGTGAAGAATGAAAAGCAGTCCGTTGAGCATGATGATAGAATTTTCACTCTGTCAAAAACGTGTGAACCTTCACTGGCACCTATCCCCTTGATTTGAAATAGGCTCCCCCGCTTTACTCCCTCCACAAGAAGGAGATTTTTGCGAAATAAAAAGCTGTCCTGCCTCCAGGTGTCGTTTATTTTTCTTGTACATCTGTCTTGCTATTTTTGTATTACGTGGACAATCACGCTTGCCAAAATAATGGTTGAATTTCTTAAATCGATTGATTCTATTTTGAGTGAGTGTGGACAGAACTAACGCAGGTTCCAACAATTAAGTTGAAGTTTATGTTCAAAATATCTGTTTAAACTAAGATTTTTTTACCAAGAGCGTTTTAAAGTTACACGAATGACATACTTCTTTTTCCAGTCAAAACAACACTCTCAAGGGATTTGTCTTACAAGAGCTCTTCTTTGATTTACCCAGCAACTAGCATACGCCTCAAGGAACCATCTAAAATCTGCCTCTTTTAATGAGTGGTCTTTTGCAAGTCCAATTTCTCTAACAGAGGAGAGAATGTAGGTACAATCAGATTCAGACAAGTAAACACCCTCGACGAATTTTTTCCGTCAAAGGTGCCTTCTAAAATGACTGTGATACATGTTAAATTAATCTTAGAGAAATACACTCATTTGCAAACAAATTTGGTTTTGCGAGAGACTCACCTGGAACCCAGCTAAATCTCTCGTTTGTGATGTTTCCAGGCAACTAAATGTGCTGCACCAGGCCACCTCATGTTTCAGTTGCTACGATAGTGGAGATAGTGCGATACATTTATATTCGTAATGCACTCGGGGACTGCGCCTACCTGATGAGCTCCAAGAAGGGCGAAACCGGTCGTGGGCTGTCGAAGAATTTCCAACAGGCTTATAAGTAGTGCATTACGGATTAAATTAATCTTCTTTGGGCACATGTCAACAGAAAGTTGAGGAGATGGCTTGTTGATTCAACCGATCGCAGACCAATTGTCACGTGCAGCACTGCACTTAATTTCATCACGTGTTGTGCATACCTATTCAGTTGCATTGTTTGGTTAAACTGAAGATGACTGTGAGAAAAATTAGAGAGTGACCTAGCTTTTACCCCTTACTTGAGTTGAATTAATGCGTTTGTGGAAAAAAAACTCACAGTTCAAAGGAAAAAGGAAAAACGAGGATTTTTATCCGAATGTCTTATTTATAAAGTATAGACCTAGAAACTATATAAATGCTTAGTGAATTCTGAAAGCTGTTTAAAAGCTTGCGAATCAACAATATATTTTCAACGCACCTTTGGTGTATTTGGGAGTGAACTATTTCCAGAATTTTATATATGTATGAAAGTGAGGTTTTGACATCATAGCGTCCTGGAAATGAGGGGATGGGTGAAAATATCGTTATCATTAAGAATGAAACAAGGAATCAGCTGATGCTAATCTAGAAGTAAATTCCAAGATTTTCGCTGGTTCGCGTAAATTTGCCGACTGCATCGTTCAGTATGGCTGTGTTGAACCCCATGGTTTCTGACTCTGTCCTATTCCAGCCAATGGAGTACTTTGACGGGGTTCATGAAAATACTTTGGTCATGTGGTAGTAGGGACAACATTTTAGCCTAAGAGTCGCCAAGCTGGCATTCGTAGCTAGAGGCTGCTGTTTCACTCTGTTCACGAACTATTCAGCAGTGTCAGTTAACCAGGACAGGTCCTTCTGGGCTTTCCTCCATCTCCACGAATGAGGTCAAGCTTTATCACACAAGATATGTAAGTTGGGCAGTGTGCTAACCAAAATGTTCAACCAAACTCCGTTGCTCAAGGAGAACAACAATTTGGAAACATGTACCATGACAGCACCAATTTCGACTTTCACTTTTTGGAATGTGCAAAATGGCGTCTTAGAGTTGTTTACTTAAACCTTGTCCTGGAAAATTTGAAAGAAAGCAAAGCCGTTTTCCTGACGAAATACCACTCATAAGGTTGCTGAGAACTCTCGAACGAAATGCACATATTGGTGTTAACGAATACGCCTACCTGTGGAGCCTCAGGAAGACAGAAATCGGTTGTGGGTAACTGAAGGGATTTTGGCAACTTTGTAGGAAATATGCTGCGATATCCCTAATGTTGTAGAGCTGAAACATAAGACGGCCTCTGTACAAACGAGAGACACAACTGAGTCTCTACTTAAAACCAATTTAGTGTGAAGGTGAGTAGTTCACGTGGGCACATCCAGGTACTCGTACAATACGGTATGAGTGGGATTACTGTCCTTCAAAATTTTAATCCCCAGCAAAGTTTCGTTCGACAGAATATTTCTAAACTTCCTGTGGAATAAATCTGAATCACCCAGTCGTCCTAGTATTCGATGATAGATCAGAGTAGTAGGCTAAACGGCAAGCAAAGTCCGCATCATTGAGATGGGTTTATTGATTAGTGCATCACTTGTGCACCTCGAACCGTGCTTTTGCACACTTGTGAGCAGTTTCATACTGCTGTGGCATATGGGATACGGAATGAACTGGTTTTTCAAAATCATTTTTGCACTGAGTTACTTTTTCGGTAACAAAATGTGAATCAGGTAAAGTAAGCTTTGATTACTACTAAATTTGTTGACAACAAGTTGTTGTCACTTTTTCAGAGGATCCACTAGGATGATGGTCAAGGAATTTGACTCAGAGCGGTCCAAACTCGAAGCTGTTCATCAATTTCGGTTTTTCTTGCCCCAACCCCGGTATTGGCTGGAAAATTAACCTCGATTGTAAAAGTTATGGAAGGGAGGCGATTTGTACTGAGGAGAATAGGGAGCTTACCAGAGACAGTCTACTTGTGAATTTCTGTAGTGTGTAATGTACCGTTTGCTCGCGAAGTTAGCCCTGCTCACAGCTATTTCATCATCCAAGCTGTAAATGTGAGTGAGTTTTAGTCAGCCCATTACCACAGTTTATCAGCATAAACACCATATGAGCAAAAACCTCCCCATTATTCCAGAACAGTCTGAATCAATCTCAGCTTTTTCATGTCTTTCTTGATGGAACATACTACTGAAGAAGGGTGAAACCGGTGTTCGTCTGCCGAATAGTTTTCAGCACACTTGAGTGCCCCGTCAAGAACGCAGTATCATGCTATGAAGTGCCAACTTTCAGGAACAATTCAAATGTTTAAATTCCGAAGGATTTTTCAAAACCTAGTGAGTATCGGGCATTTTAAAACATGACACAACACTCCTCTTTCTGAAAAAAAAAACATTTGTTGAACTCCGAACTGTGTCCTTGGCAGGCGTGTTCCTCATGGTATGATCACCTAAAATAATTGTATGACATAAGTTCTGTGTTGTGGTAGGAAATTTCATTTGTATCACTGTGTCTTTATCAGCCCTTTCGTGGGAGCGGGAGAGGTCTTTTGAAATTTTTCACGCTGAATTCCCCAGGGAGTCAACACTGTTGCGAACCTCTGTCCTGCACATGTTAATGCAACAAGGCAAAGCTGCCTACAAGTCGGAAAATATGATCATCTCGGTAATATAAGCAGCTGTTTACCAATCCAAATTAACTAAGAACCACTAAACAAGGCATGTTATCATGAAACCTGCTGGTATGCAACTAACAATGGCCCTGGTGACTATCGATGGCTGAACGAGTAGTGAGTTGTCGCGCGTTGCTTTATCCCACCCTTCAATTTCATTGCTTTAGATTGGTATTCCGACGTTAAACTATCCACCTTTTTGTGCCTTTTTCGTACTCAGGAATATCACATGTCGACTAAGTCAGGCCAAGAGCCTTCTAGTGTGACACATTAGTGTATCTTCTGTGCTTCTGACGTAGACCACGGGGTAATGGTCGGCAGTCGGGTCAGTCGCATGGAGTATTCTCATGATAATTTCCTCTCTTGGACAAGAAATAACTCGCTTTGAAAATCATAAAGGCTTTTTTTCTTGGCTTCAGGCAGTTAGGATAGGCTGTAGCCAGGAAACTATTCCTCTGTCAACGAGGTTTTCCCTTGTACAGGCTTCCCAGCAAGAAGAATTTTGTATCGCACTAGGTGATTCAGTGTTGCACTTGATACGGTATGCATTGTTCCTGCAAGTATTTAATCTTGGGGTGGGTCGACTCAAATCCCTTTCGTATAGTGGCTTTCTTTAAAATTGCTTTCAGGAAAACAAAATCAACCGGAAGAACGGTGCGCTTATTGTTACATTTGCACTACAGTGCCGTTGACTGAAGTCAGGTTTCATCTAGCGTTTCATTAACCTAGACTAACACATTAGTTGGGGCCGAGTCAGGTGTTGTTCAATGCTCTATTCACCAGCCAGCCGGTGTACTCAGTAAAATAAGGGGAAAGAGGCCCTACTGGGTGGAATATCACCATACTCATTTACTTTACAGGCTAACCAACATCTGTGGTCAAAGGAACAGATGTGGGTCAGTTACTTAACAACAAGAAATTTGGAAGTATCAAGTAGTCACAAATAAGGAAATCCGGAGGATCAATAAGACAAGGCCATATCCGTAATTGTTATTTTACATTCGATACTTTTTTCCGTCCACCAAGTTCAGACGACCGGGTTCATCTTTGATCTCGTCCGTCTACGACAGACTAACATAAATTTTTCACTGATTAGAATCAAACTATGTATTCCTACGTTTACCGTCAGACCAGAAAATGTGAACCAACGGATTCCGTAAGAAAAGTAAAGGAAAAAAACTTTGCGCACTTCAGAAATCGGACATTACTACACAAAATACCACCTTCGAACCGCACAGACACCTTTTTGTATTGTAAGCCCTAGAATAAAACTCACAAATCCAGTCAGCTCCCAAGCATTCTAGCTTTCATTTTCGAAGCGTAATTTATAACCGACAACTTTTAAACTATGACTTTTGTCTGAATTTGATTTGAAATTTCTCTAACCTTTTTTAAGTCTCTTGCCTTGGTTTGCTACTTGACTGAGGAAGGAATTTCTACGACAGACTCAGGTTTACTGTCGGAATGTTTCACGCAACTTCGGGATGTGTTTTCTGGTTTTAGACATTTCACGGCCTTTTGCCGTTACGGAAAACGGACTATTCTGTTTAGTCAGGCTACAATAAACTACCATGCATAAAAATATTTCCAGAGTAGCCCAAATGTGCACTCGAACAATACTGTCTGGAATCATATAGATTTCTAGTCATGCGATAGGTACGGCCGTCTCCCTTCCGGAAATTGCCGATCCAATCAGTCTGTGATAAGGTAAAATTAACCTTCACTCCTGACCACAAACCACTTTTGATGAAATTTACAATGAAACTGAGCGGAAATCTCCAAAACGTTTGTTCTGTTCTTACAGATGCGGTGCTTGTGGCGAACGTTAAACTCCTGCAGATTACCGGTTTTGCAAATACCTTTGTGCAGCTGTTACCCGCATGGACTAAATGATATTGGGCTGGGAGAAACAGAAACGTCGGAACAGCACCATCTGCTATATGGAGTCTATCGATGGTGGTCCCTTAGAAGTAAAACACTATTATTCGAAAACGGCTACTTAATCGTACCCTACTCAATGTTTATCGGATTCGCCGTGAAATCGAAGATCATTTCCTCATTACCTTTTAAGCATATATTTCGAAAAATTACAAATGGTCAAATAGTTAAAAGCCGGTTTCACCCTGCTAGAGCTTCGCCGACTTGATGAAGGATGCAGTTTTGCTCCAAATAGTCTTTTAAAAAATCAGAGAAATTAACGAGACCGCTGGTGCTGCTTAATTAGTACAGATTAGAGCATACTTATTTAAGAAGTTTGAGGCCCGCAAACTTCCAACGACTGGACGAAAGCAGTGCTTAGCCTCAAGATGAACCTCCACCCGAGTTAACGTGGCGTTTCTATAACCTCACATGCTTGAATTAGATCACTCAATTGAGCAAAATTTACTTTAAACTAGTCACACTACTCAGATAAGCAGGCTACTTTTATTTGAATGAGATTCTCTCCTGTAAACAAAAGTACGGAAAAAGATGATTTTTTGTCCTTGAAAATAACGAGTTAATGAATTTCCAAAACCCACTACATCGTGTCACTTAAATCATTCTGTGTGAGAAACCAACCATTGCATTCCGGTCCAAGTGTTCCTGAACTTAAAAACAGTAGCCCTTGTGAGTGGTTTCCTTTATGAAAATATAATGCGATATCTCAAGTATCGTGCCAGCTGAAACATGAAGTGGCCTTTGTGCAGCACATTTAGTTGAGTCACCTGTGGAAACCAAATTTATATACAAATGAGTGTATTTGTCGAAGTCGTCCTCGACCTTTTAAGATGGTGAAAGTAGACAGAGAAAAGTTCTCTATTTGAGCACACACCCCACATATCCCCGACAATTTTGTACCGGAACTATGACTTCTCGTTGACCAACGTCTTGGTTTTCCGGTTGTTGTAAAAACTTACCAATTCTAAAAAGGCTGCCCCAATTTTTTGAACCGTCGATAATCGAATTTCAGTCCAACAACTTGAGTAGGTTGTCTGAAATTTTAAGATACTGTTACTTCTATGATTAAGGTATCCGTTTGTTTTTATTCTAAAGGAGTGCCATCATTTATAGCTACTAAGAAGGGTTCTGTTATTCTTCCTGCTAGCAGGCTACCTGATCCCCAGCTTGTTAGGTTAAATTAAAACTCTGCCAAAGTCACTCAGGTGCGGGGTGATTAAACCGATTTTCCGACGTTATTAATTTGATTTGCCCCCACTTAGTTAATTAAAATATCTCACTGCCGATTTTTCTAAAAAAATGTTTGGACATAAAACATAACGTTGACGAGCAGTTGCTAAAGCACGAGCTGGACCCAACGAGCACGCTGTGGTCGCTCCCTAAAACGCACAAACGCATCAAAAAGTTTTCAGTGTTGGTATACGAAAATGTCTGACAGATTAGATAAGAAAACCGCCAGCAATAACAGGACGCCTAATAATAGATTTCAAGTGGATTCATCTTGTATCGACGTAATACACTACTTATAAGGTTGCTGAAAACTCCTCGACAACCCACGACTGGTTTCGCCCTTTATATTGGTTTTTCAGATGATAACGTGAAAGGTGCGAAAATCATTTAACCGTGCACAGCTGACGTACAACTCGGAAAATGCACGAGGGCTGAGATAATGTCATATTACCCATGCCCGTAGAGGAGCAATCAAAAATCCGCGGACATTCCTGCCACAGTATGCGCACCTTAACCGCTGAGCTAACTCGAGCTCACTGGTTAGCCGGAGTTAGCAAAAACTGAAGCAAGCTTGCGTGTAATCCTAATTGTGTGGCTTCCTAGAGTAATCTCACGTATTGCTATACCCTTTGCATTCTCACACACCCGGCCCAATAATTCTGACTGTCTTCACCTCAAGCACATTCCGTCAGAGTGTTTTTCTATTTGGATTGCGCTGCACACCGCAAGCAACACATTAGAGGCATTAAACCTCAGATGTCATCATTCACATGACTGAGAATAAACAGATGGAGGAATGCCTTCTCTGCTGGAGGCGTCCCTCTGCGTCAGCTGTTTCGTCAAAAACTGAATGCGTCACCCTCAAGCTGACGATTGATTTTTCCACAGTTGGCAACACCTCGGCGGAGGAGGTCGTCTGAAGATAAACATCAGGGCAAATGGTCTCCAGATGCTGGTAACCAGGCCGTCCATGATAATGGACCACAACAATGATTTCTGCGTATGGCTTATCATAGCCGATTAGAATGAATTAAGTGGGTCATACCGCTTTACTTGCAGACATGTTTTTTGTGCTCGAACACAAGAGTAGGTATCATCAGTGAACCACTTAAACTGCTTGTTGACGCTTCAAGAAGAAAGACATGATCTCTTGCACGCTTAAGTACCTGGTCGATGATTCTTAGCGAGTAATATTATCAGTCTAGTTATTTTTGTGCCTTAATTTATTCATTGTGGGTAGGAAATTTTATGGTTATCATGAATCCTCAATGAGGCTTCAAAGGCGAATTGATTGTTTCCAAAAAGGTTATCAAAAGAGACAAAAAAGGGGTAAAAATTAATTATGTGGACATTTTGGGTCATTGTTTTAATGCAGCCCATGTGCGTGATGTACGCTGCCCTGAGGATACAAACGTTCTTTCGGAGTACAGTGCATGACGGAATGAGCTTTTCCAGCATTTAATTATATGCAGTGATGCACGTATGCCTTGCACCTTTCTGGATTCTGTCTAGTGACCTGCTCGTTCCCTGATAAACATCGGTGCACAATCTATCATTTTCCGGGGACTAGGCCGTTTAAACTTTCAGGTCGGGAAGAATTGACGTAAGCTTAGTAGTGCCTGCGGTGTGCGGACTCACAATCAGTCACAAACTTGCAAGTAGATTCCCGTTTAACCAGAGTGATGGCAAACTAAAATGTAAGGTACCTAATTCACCCCAAAGACTTTACTCGTCTGTAGTTTTGTAATCCGTTTACCAAGCCAAGTTGTTTAGTTTTTTGGGTTATCGCTAGTTGGAAAAAATCCATTTGTTTTGCTGAGCAACTGGAGCGTGTGTGGCCAATCTTTTCGATTGTGAGATCGGTATGACCGAAGTGGCTGACCGACCGAACAGTAAGTTATAGCACTCACACCCACAACGGACCTGTCTGGTGGAGTGCGTGTGAGCATCGGTACAGTCGACCTGTATTTGCAGACAAAAACTAAACACCGGGTCTTGTTACAAAACCGGTAAAAAAGCACGAATGGGGTTGGAAAAAAAGTTGTGCTGAACTGTTGGTACGTTTTCGAATGATTGTCCAAGCATATTAGCTGAGATGTTTTCGTGGTTGTGAAGAAATGTAGGACAAACCATTAGTAAGGCAATAATATGGCCACACGGACTCCAAAGGTCATTGAGGTGGGCTACAAGGATCACTGATGGATGACGAAAGTACAAATGTACAAAAGTGACAGTATTCTCAGCGTAGGCTATCAGTTTTAGACAATTTATAATCTTTTAGGTAGGACACTGGGCTGAATGAGGCTTATATCTCACTCCGATCAGCTTTCGGAGGTAATCAAATACTGATTCCGCACCTCCATCGAAGTGCTGGCCCGGAATTCAGAGGAGCATGGCGTGCCTCCAGACATTTCATTTACAGTCATATACTTGAACAACCGGTTCACCAGTCTCAAACCATTGGCAAATTATGTGCCATGTCATAGTTACAACCAGTGTGTTCACATGCATTGGATACCCAGCACTACGCTATGTTCTAACATTAAACGTTCCACGTCGCACAACACATGGCGCTAAATCTGTTTAGCAAGGTCCGAGCCGAGTTTGGCCCGGAGCTTCTAAGAATTAAAGACTTAGATTCACGTGTTCCAGATGTTATATATATTTTAAAACAGCAACCAGAAGACGGAGGCATGCGTTGACACGCGTAGAATGATGTACTTGAAAAATGAAAAAAACTGCGATTATACCCAAACTTAGTACAGTTATAAGGCCACCCTATCTGTGGCCTTATTTAGATATGAATATTGCCATAGTGCATTTTTTGTCTGATCACTTCAAGTTCCTCGGTTTGCTGAATTTTCATGCTTTAAAGTGATGTAACATCTTGAGCCAAAAATAAACGAAATTCAGAAAAGGCATGAGCATCCATAAGGTTCAAAATGAACGTAGGCATGTACAGAAATGTTCAAATCTGTCCCCTTAGCTCCATCCAATAAACATCAAATCTTGTTTTTTAGTCAAGGTTGCACTAGCTTGTGGGCTAGAGACTTCATCACGTGACATCTTCCGGGCTCTGTCGTATTTCTGACTGCACAATCTCTAGCAGTATGCAAGGCACGTGTCCCCACAATAAAAAAAGATGGTCGCCAGAAGAAAGCCAATAACTTAGTCGGATGTTCGTGTGAGCTACGTTACTCGTCCCACTCTCGTGCCAGTGATTAGTGGGTAGTTGGAAGCGTAAGTTGTTTTTTTCACAAGGATGGTTGGTTCAGCGTAACACAGAACCCACGTTTACTCACAAAATTTGTCTCACTTGTCGCCAAAGTTCTGTCGCCCAGAGCAAAACCACCTGTGCACAAAATACTGTAATTTTCTAGAGATGAAATAAACGTAAGTCTGAACAATTGACGGAGCAATCCAACCTGAACGAATAACGTTAATAGGCAAAATTTTGCGTAGGTAGCAAACCATATCGAACAAATGAATAGGCCAGAAAGTTTCAGAATAGCGAACAATTCATTTAGTAATTGCAAACAATCCAAGGGCACAGGTATTTTTTCCTAATATTTTCAGCAGGTCATGGAATAGCCTTATAAAAGTTCCAGGAATGAGTTGAAAGTTTGATTTACAAAGCCTACTGTCCCTTTGATGGTCAGTGTGTAGACGAGTATGAGACAGGATAAGAAAAGCTTGGGATAGGCCGAATTTTTATTGTAATGTCCCTGAAGTGAGGACCCTACGGAAATAGAAGCCCTTTAGCCTTGGTTGCATCGTATCTTTCCTTCTTTTTGTCCTAATCCTGGCCGATACGCAGCTTCCTTGTGTCCACTTCAGTTGTGTCATCTGTCTTCAAAGAAGCCTCTATTCGGAAGGCCTTCTCTGGGCAGGGTTGCCGTGCACTAGAGGAGGGACACATATATATACAGAATCCTGAATGCACCAAACTCCGGTGGTACAGGTGTCATCAAGGTTTTAAATCGAAATGTTATCCTGTCAATGAAGCTAATCTGAGCTGAAAAGCTGAGGTGCACCATACAGTTGTTTCATCCTCATCATCAGCGGTACGCATCTCACTTGGAACTCTTTTCACATCACCATCAATCAATAATCAACCCAGAAGAAGACGATTTCACAAGATGAGTGGAGCGCCCTTCTGAGAAGTTGTCATTCGAAGAGCCAGTCAATTCGTGACATTGTTTTTGTGGTTGAAGAATGACTGGCTTCAAATCCTTTCCGAGCGGGAATCAAAGACTATTTTTTAGCCGATCGAATCCGAACGGTTAAGCGTTCAAAAAGTGGTCGAAATTCCGCGGATTCAAAATTGCCGTAAGATGTCCTCTGTGAATGATCCCCAATAAGGATGAAACAGCTGCACTGCGCTTCTCGGCTTTTCAGACTTTACTGACAAGAAGAGATCTCAATTGAAAATAGCCGTATTTCCTCATATTACCGTCAGTCATCGAGACTCACCAAATTTCTCTGCTCGAAGGGAAGTCGGCTCAGCTTGTGCGTGTGTTCACCTTTGTTGACGTCTATCGTCTGTCTCACACTAGCTGTCAGCAAAGGTCCTTACCCTATTGGTCATCGAGGTGCTTGACTCTCATGATTCATGCAGTTTCAAGCTTTTTGAGTTTTTCATGCACGCACTTCGTACTTTCAGCAACATATTAGCCAGTCAAGCTTCGCCCGATTACGGCGTCTTCTCTAGGGCGATTACGTTTTACAAACCTTCTGCCGATTCATAGCCAAGCGTGGAGTGTGTAGTGTTGAGGGTTTTTTAGAACTTGACAATTCTTACTGCGTCTAAATCTGGCAAACAACTCCTGGACAAATCGTATTCTCACCATCATCCCAGTCCTTTCATTGGCTAAAGTTGGTTATCTGTGAGATAGCAATGCTCACCAGTACATTGTTTCAACCTAGTTCATTCAAACGCCAATAGCGGACATTCCCAAACAACAGTTTGCGGTAGGTTTTTTGGTTTTGTACTGACTTAGGTGCCATGCTCGAGAAAGCCCTTGCAATGGCCCGGAAGTATGTAAATGAATCGATGCAGCTGAGTCAAATGGAGAAAATTTTGCAGCTTGAGTTGCATGATAAATAGGCTAATGAACCATGAAATCCGTACAACAGTGTGAATAGTGCTAGGCTCAGCTGGACACGGTTGCCACCACGCGTTATGCGTGTCAGTAGTTAGTGATGAACAAGGATAGGCGTTGGCTGCTTTTTCGAATGGTAGTATGAAAAACACGGAGACATGGCGAGCCAGCATCATGGCATATATATTAGTTGATACATTTCCTTTCCGAGCACTTCAGGAGGCGTTTCCCATTGGTGTGCAAAAATCCCTCAACAGGACCGTCGTCCACAATACGTAACCGTAGAATCGGCAGTAATCTGAAAATCTTAGGCGGAAACGTAATCTGCAGAGGTTTTCCTTTGGAACAAATGCTGACAAGCTTCACTTCAGCTCACCTTTATGTAGACCATACCGGATATTTCTGTATTGGAATAAAAGTAAATAGATTTTAAGTTGGGTCATGCTTTCCTGCCAAAGTTGCACGGATTTTGCTATCCGACGACCCTCTCTAGTTGTCCACTAACTAGCTGACATTCGTTTTTCTGCGAGTTGTCATCAGCCGTCTTTCAATTTTTACTTCGCGTAAAAAGTGAGCCCCACAGGTTGACCACCAATAGATTAAAGAAAAACTTGTATGTTATAATAAAAGAGAGCAAAAATGAAATAACCTACTGTTTTGTAGCAAATCCAGTCATTTTTTGTTACGTACTTTCATCTTGGGTATCAAAATCTTGCGCAGAAATCGATTTAGTCATAGGCTGTCTACTCTAGGATGAAGACAGTTTTGACTAGACGTGCCCGTCAGTTTCATTGACTGTGCTTTAACATTTGGTAGTAATACTTTCCTCCAGCATTGTCCACTGTCGTTGTCCCCTATTAATGTGGAAACAATCGCAAAAGGTCATCGTCCTCAAAAGCCCACCTAAGAATTGTTAAATTCAATGCACTTTTGACTGTATCATCCCAAACAGAAGTTTACCGAAAGCCTGTTTGCTCGCGGTAACAATGGCCTATACGACCTAACCCATAATAACATGGTTGTCCACGGTGAGTTAGCATTCGTTTCCGGATTTACATGCCATATTGAACTATGCCAGTGTACCGCACGTACAATAAATAATGACACGTGCAGTTTGTGTGGAGCCATGTGTGCAAATGTGGGCGCCCTGTGTCCGGTCTAAACTCAACGGAATAAGATCCAAACGTAGAAAACAGTTCTAAGGCCACCAACGGAGGCCTACAACTGTTAAATCAAGTGAGAACAATCTACCATTTAAGACCCACGTGGTATGAGAAGGACAGCCTGGTGGACGTTACCACTCACAAAACGTCCCCCAGGTAGGCATATTTCTGGCTGGTACCAGCCATTATTTTCTTTGATCCGCACAACGATGTTTACATTAATTCACTTTTTGGACTGTGGTAGGCACAACACCGACGGAGAGTCAGCCTATCAAGACCAAGCTTTTGGGAATAACCTAGCGGTTGAAACAACTATTTTCCACCTCGGTAAGCCTGGGGATCTGCATTACTATAGAACCCCCCATGTGGGTTCATTCTCGGTTGGTTACACACAATGAACCCGGTAAAATTATTCATGAGTTCTTGTTTGATCCAAACTTAGGTTTGCGTACACAGTCCCCGTAACACAAACTTGGCTTACTCAGGGGCGTTTGTTAGCTTCAATCCGCTCCGGGTTGCTTTTGAAGTTGCTTAGTTCATTGTGCTCTTCCGATTTCCTATTGTGGTGGACTTATCTAAATTCAGTGTCCATAAATGACGGTAAGTAGCATACGTACGAAAAGTGACTTACTGCCCCCATGAGGCATGCTGGAAGCTGGTATCAAGTAGTAGGAAAGTTGTTGAAAACTGCTTTTGATTGATGCGAATGATTGATTGATGGATGCAACATCGTGTTCCAGCACCCCTAATTTCACGGGTAATGTAGATAGCATAGCGATGGATACTTTTCGTTTGTCAGTTTGGGATTACCTGGAGAAACTAAGAACATCTTTTAAGCCTATGCAAAATGTAACTTTTTGCTCAAATCTCAGGAAGTAAATTTTTTCTATTTGCTGGAGACTATTTTGGATATTACCATCGCCCATTGGCTTATGTTGCATGGAATATAGTCTGACGCTGAGGCCTGACAGTAAATCTGCCCCAAAAAGCTGGATCGGCACTTTGCTTTGATCGTGTTCTCTTTATGCCATCCTGCTCATTAAAGGTCTGAACTAAACGGACTTTGCGAACAACACAGTTGAGGTGTGAATGCTTTCTGTAGAATAGCAAACTACTCTGCTCAGCTAATCACGTTCACAGACTGATGAAGACCTCTTTGTTGCTCTTGCGACCAGTGATGTGCACATTTTCCGAACAAGTTTAGTATTCCTGCGTTATAGTCCATGTTCTTTACACCTCAATTAAAGTAATCTGCAAAAGATATTTGTAGACGGTGTCCTGAAGATGTTTTTTTCTTGAAAACTGTAAAGACTTTTGCACGTATGCAGCTGGAATATCTCTAAACTTCTCGAATAAAATGGGGTCTGACTTTGTGGGTGCACTGACAAAAATGAGTACGATCACAGAAATTCCGCACTCATATACATCCGGTGTTAACGTGACGACGGTTTGCTTGTACGGTTTTGCTTGTTTCTTCATTGCCCAAATATGCCAGTTTAATTCAGAGAGAAACAGTAATGCTTTTCAAACTCCGAACTATATCAGACCAGCTGTTGTAACCTTTGGAAATGCTGCAACGACATACTTCTCTGTGGTTTTCGTACGAGGCGATTAACAGTTTCAGCCTAAGCCCGGTTATGATCGAACACTGAAAAAAACATCTCGCCCTTTCTTACCTGTAGCTTTTTATCCGTGGTACTGTTTCACGCCAGCTTTTCTGTCCACCACCTTAACACTGGCTTGTAAAATTACGTTGTATTCATGAAATCTTGATAAATCCAAACCAGAAGTTTTATCGGTTTATATTTATTGATCTAGTAAGCAAATGTTGTTTTACTGGCCGGCAATTAATGTACGAGGTAAACATACACCGCGCACAGAAGCACAAATCAGATAATGGGGTTGATTTATTTGCATCAAATGGACAATGTTTGATTTACAACAGTGCGACTCAGTCACACTATTGTGTATTTTAGTCATTTGCTCAGTTCCTTTAGCTGGGCTGTCTGGGAAATCACCAGCAAATTTCCCTTGAAGTGTAAATAGCTTTTGTGGTTGTAACTTACTTGAAACGTTTTATCTGTTCAGTCGAAATTCTCTGAACGATTTGTATATTGTTGCTTATACTGACCGACTTTCCGTGGGAAACCATTCTTTGGCGGTGTAATTAAAATCGATGGAATTCATCTGAGGCTTTAAACAAGGCTTTTGAAATACAAGATATGTGGTAGTGTTATTAATTTGTTGATGAGAACACCTTAGATAGCCTGTATAAGAAATAAAATTGTGCGGTACGGGACTACTATCCGTTAATTTAACAAAGTGTAAACTAAGAGCCAACATAAGTGCAAACTAAGCAGAAGACTAAAGAGTCGTTTGCTACTAATCATACTCCATCACCTTCCACTGTCTTACTGAGTTCCCAGAATATAGTTTGCTTGTTTGATTGGAAGCCGAAAACTTTATTCTTCCGCAACAGAGATGACATCATTTTGGGTTGATATGATACAAATAAATAGGCTTCATGTTTGAGAGATTAATTAGAAAACCTCAAACAGCAGTACTGGTTCAGTAAGGTGGACAAAACTGTAAAAGAACAAGACGAGGATTTCAATTGTTGTCTCTTACCATATTAATCCGCTAACACACTTCCATGCTAAACAGTTTAATCGTATAGAAAGTTGGTATCCCAGAAGCTACTGCCGTAAACCTAATTACGGTGGCATTCAGACTCGAATGGGTTATTGATGAGTCCGAAGCAGCAAGCATACTTCGGCAGCTTTAGACAAACTACACTAATGCCCTCAAAGATATGCTTATAAAACGTGCTGGCAAAAGTGGGCATTTCGTACACTGGTGGTGACCTTGTCACAGGTAGACTGTCGTACAACATAAAAACGGGAGTAAGGTGAAACTGTCTGTAGTCGGTTTACCTTCGTACGTGCGGATAAAATGAAAGCAGGATAAATAGCACCTCAGGTGAAACAAAGATGTGTGGCAAGATATGCAAATTCATGCAGAAACGCTGTTAGGTCTCGGATATGTTGTTTTTAACTAGAACTTGAGTTGTGAAACTAAAAAGAGAGCTCACAATCCATCTACTAAATGAGGATACAAAAGACGAAAAGGCATTCGTCCGAGGGACGTCTAAACCTGAAAGAAACCAAAAGGTGTTGAACTAAAAGATGTCACAATGTGAACGTAAATGTCATCATGTGGACTTAAAATGTCTTCATAAGGGTTTAGATTTACTGTGCCTAAAGTTGTGTCGAGCAGCAGCGCTTTCAGATGGTCTAACCTGATTTAGAAAGAAGGGGGACATCTTGGTTAAAAAAGTATGGCTTTTTCTCAGTAGAATGAAAAGAGACAGATATCACGGAGTATGGCTTAATTTTGGTTAGAAAGTTGTTGCAAAATGTTCTCCTCAACACCAGCACTTTATATTGTGGGTCGCAGGTAAGCACGTCATGTGTGGGTAAAACCATTGCAAGTTGAGATTCGGTCATTTTATTTAAAACTACACCTCACTGTTTACTTGGTGCGGTCGTTATGTGACACTCATAGCCTAAGCTGTTGAGTGGATATGGACCCAGTTTGATGCTTATTCCCAACTGGCTTACCAGTTGTCTCGTTTGGCAACAACTGTCCGTTAACTAAGTAACCCCCGTGGTAAATACTATCCGTTATTTTACAAAAAATGTCAGAAAAATAAGCGCAAGTTGAAGCTCTTTAAGACGGTTTGTGATTTTTGTTGCTTTCTTCTAGTTTCCTAACCAGCAACACCAAACAACTACTTTCAGTCTTATGCACAACGGCTTAACTGCAAGGTCACTGCATCCCAGGTCTTGTTTAACTTTCTTTATGACAAACACTTCCCAGCCTCATGTATGAAAAGCAATCACCCATTTTCCTCTTCAGACTGAAAGTTTTCGTATGAATCTTGCCCGTTTTTCCATAATTACCTTTGCCAGTAAATTTGTGCAGGAATGTGGCGGAGCGGAAAAAATCCGTGCAATCAGGGGAACTTCAAACAGACCAGAATGCTGATTGTGGGCCTGTCATTGTTGACATAAAATATATTTTCACATAAAGCGGCGTCTTTTTTGTTGTGCAATTTAGGTTAATTGTTTGTTCATACACCCATTTAGTGTAGTGCAGGGTTCCAGTACGAGGGGGGGGGGATCATGCAGATGTCATGCCTATTTCCTGGGGTACCAACTCTTTTTGATTTTCGACTGCCTCGGTGTGCCCGCCATCAGAATTTTCTTGTTGCAGTTGCATTTTACTTTTTGCGGAAACAGTCTTCGATCTGCCAAATGAGTGTTGTAAAAACTTGAAAATCATGGAGTGGTTTTTTAAAATCAACAGTGACTAACCGTTGGTTATTAGAAAACAAAACTCGATAGGTACCTGCAAGTGGTAACTTTTCTTGGCTTCCTGCGGTAGGACCACACATTTACTTTGGTGACGTAGCTATGAGTTCTCCGTAACTGACAGAGTAAGGTGTTGAATATCTTTAATACATAACACTGTTGGAGTCACAGCAAACCTGTGACATATACCCAACTGTTCTTTAAAGAATATGAATAGGGCAGATGACTTTTGATCCGTTCACCAAGCTTGGCACTTGACTTGCAGACGTTTTCGTTACCAGTTGAGGCGACAAGAGCAGTGCACGGTTAGGTAAGCAGCTGTCCTCTTCATGCTTGCGTTTATATAGCTAACAAAGAACGGTGAATGATGTCTCCTCAAGTCGACTGACAAGTTCGGCGAACAGATCAACAGATCAATTCCAGTGTAGGCACCCGGGCGGCCATTATTCCAAGACACAACGCCGATCTGAAATTAATAAACTTAGAAGACAAATGGAACAATGAGTTAGATTTTTTTGTTAGAAGAAATCGTCTGTCATCTAAAATCGCTTCCTTGTGTGGGTAAAAATTATTTAGTGGCCATAACAATAATGCACGCTATCAATAACGACCACAACCAGTAGGGAAGGATAGGTTATTTCTGAAGGTCAATCCGTTACGCATTTCGTTCTGAATTGGCCTCAGAATCGACGCTTCCCTCTGGCTAGAAGTTGTAACAGTTCACAGAAGCGTCACCTATTCATTATGCGTGCCCGTACACAAGGTGAAAAGGAGTAAAAACAATTCCTTAGTTTATATAACGCGATGAAGTCTCTCGGGAACCTTGAATTTTCGGCCACATTTTCATGCCTAATCCAGAGGACCTGATGTGTAGCAAAGTCGTAAAACTAAGGTTTTACGATGTTACTGCTAACCGAAAGGTAGCCAAGGAGGCCAGTGACCGATTATGAAGCACTCACATGACGAGTTTAGAAAGGTTTTTTTACTACTTCCAGAATTTATGGTTCGACTTCAATCTAAGTCTTGTCAGATCATTGTCAAGGATCTTGAAAAGTGCAGACTATTTGTTGGCCTCCATCTATAAGTTTAATTTCAAGACAGGAGTACTCGAGGCGGGATTATTCTGGAATCAATGTAACTTGACTCAAAGGGGATTTTCACTGGAATATTCATAATCATTATTGGCTCCCATTTTGAATGATACAAAGAATCTCCTCGCCGGTACCAGTTACCTGGCGGTCGAGAATTGATGTTACTCCAGTCACACTCGATGGCATGTTCACGCCCTTTGCGATGAAGACCCTGATCGTGACAGTCAGCTACGAAAACTTCCACACATAACGACCGTTTGTGTTTGATGAAGCCGGAGTGAATACAGCTAACCAATGCAGTGTGTTCACACGGAAAATCCCCAAGCAGCGCCATGGTCTCTCTAGTAATTAAATTGTAGATAAAGGAAGAGCCCCTGTGGGGACAAAAATTGAGATCTGCTGCACAAATACACATTTTAAGAAGATACAAATGGCGAATATTCATTCGCATAACTTAAAGTCCGTCGGGACTAAACAGAAAGGCCTCAAGCTGTGCATTGCATTGTACGATCGTGTAAAGGCTTGGAAAAACAGAGTTGAAGAGTGTTCAGAACCTGGCGAATCTAGAGACAAACAGAGAAAATGAGTCCTATGTGACTACGAACATTTTTACTTAGGACTAGCGAATATAGGCTGATTGCACGAGCGGATGACTTGGAAAGTGCTATAGAAGTATAGGCTTCAGAAGAACGCTTTCCGTGGAAGTAGCCATACGGATAAAGTTAACTTGGTTTAAACTATAGGGAAAAGTCTGTGAATCATCGGTCAGAATAAGGACAGCAGTGATATGCACAGCCAATTTCACCTCCTTCATAGTTTAGATTCAGATGGAAGGGACTGCATCTTAAACATGAGATTCTTAGAAGGACGAATAATTTTCTATAACAGAATGAAATGTAAACCTCAGCAAACGCCCAAGCCGCCCGAATGCGGAGTGTGGTCAGAGTTGATAGAGAGCTTTTAGCCGGAAGTAAAACTGCGAGGGCAAGACATTTAGGAAGATGGAAGGGCCAAGTGTCATTGTGTATTTAAATCCCGTTTGTAACAAGGTCAACGTCCAGTTATACTGACGAGCTGCACGCAATCGTTACTTGACTGAGATGCTGCAAATTACTGGGTTTGATAAGAGTTGGATTTGTAGATGAAAACACCGTTCGGAAATGCCATGATGCAAGTAAAGATGGATGGACATAGACCAGCAAGGAATAGCAGAAAAAATGGGGAACACAACGCAACCTGCAGCACTCCGGAGCCGATGATGCGAATCTGAAAAACAATGACATCTAGGTGGACTATCAGAGATCATGTCAGCAGGATGTTGCCAGTCCATTTGGCCCAAAATATCCTAGTCTCGTATGACTTAGAGAGTTTCAAAATGTTGGATTGGGCCTAAAAATCTCAACTCAACTCACTAAATAAACTTATTATGCACTCAAGAACGTCCTGACAACATGAATAATTCACTTCAAAGTTGTTCCCAAAAACCCAAAACAGAATTTTATTTTTTTCTTCTCTACTGAGATCAGGACAACACAAACATACTGGTATCACGTTGTAGTCCATCCGTCATGATCAAGGTTAAAACTTCTAAATTGAACTGTTTCTAATCTAAGTACTATTTCTGCGCAGCTTCACAGCATGTTTTGTGACAATCAACCCATTAACATTTGCCTGAATTTACCAAGTAAGTTCTTACGCCCACCGGTCACCAAAGTCTTCTGGCGCTTATTCCACTGTGACAACATGCCAAGGCGAGGAGGTCGAAAAAAACAGCAGTGCAAATTTGACTTTATAAAACGCGCAGACAACACAGTTTATCTTCTGTAACGGTCATGCGCTCGTTGAGGTACACCTTTCTGTCGTAAGTCCGGAAACGAGTACACACGAACTGCACACGCACTGTCACCCAGGTCGGTCGCTTTTGTCTGGAAAGAACGTTCTCACTGTGTGGGTGGGTGGGTAAACAAAACTGCACAAGGTTACCCCATAGTCACATAATTGCCTTGAAAGTATAGAGCAAGGGGGAACTGGGTCCAGAAGAATGGAATACATTGCCAAAAAAAAGTTCACTCACAGGTTTCCTAAACTTGAGTCACACCTTCGGGAATACACCAATATCACTGTCCAACACATCAGTCAGCTGACTCAAAATTTCAACTCCGAAACTGATTAAAAAACAAGATCTCATTTGATTCCGCCAACATTTATTGATTATGCTAAACAAAACGAATTAGGAAATTTTTGTGACATTTCTCCCTGTCTCGCAGTTAATTGGTGTCTTGAAAGCCTGTGAATAAATCCTTGGACCATTGTGTCATTGTCCGAATCGGCTGCTCCTTCGGTAGTGCTCTTGAGTTTTTGAGGCGTATCCACTAAGGATCTATCAGGGTCAGATGGACAGGTTGTCATAAAATGCCACTGCGTCGTTTTCAGGATTGAATCAGGTGTTAAGGATATATTCAGCCGCTTTATTCTTCGCCCATAGGTCAGATGTCCCAGCAGCTCAACTAGACTTTCGTTTAGGATTAGTTTTGTTTGACCCCAGCCCACTAAGAAGGAAAATGCGCTATATATACCCGGTTTTATGGGTCCGTCCTCTGTTTCCATTCGGATGTGCGTTTTATTTTCTCTTTATTCTTTAGATAAGGTATGTTTTTTCTTCCATAAGTCGACTCAAAATGTTCCTGAAAGGGTGACAACTCTTTGGACAGTATCACGCATTTCGGAAATCCGAGGCAGCCCTGTACTGATGAACTCAAACGTACTAAGTCATTAGGCACAATGTGACCAAATTTACCCAAACCAACAATGTCCTTAATGAGGAAGGATTAACAGTCCATAAAATATTATTTGCAGAAGCCATCTGAACGCAGCAACAGAACCTTTTGGTTTTACTTCGTATGAAGTAGACCACAAACTTTTGAGCATATGAGGGAGTCAGTGAGAGGGTGACCCACCGGATGTATGGGTGGGTGAGTGAGTGAGTGAGTGAGTAAGCGAATTGGCAATTAATTAAGTGAATGAGTGAGTAACACTTACTAGCCTAGTCCTGTAGCCGATTTTCCATCCAAGGTTCCGGAGATAATCTTTCTTATTACCATAAAATCAGGTTGCGTTTAGAAGCTGTTGCTTCATCGCTAAGCCGTTGACAGACGTTGCTCATGTTTATTTGCTTTCTTTAGACTTTATGTGTGGCTTGCATCCTTTATTAAACAAACGAATCTAAAATTTTCTCAAGAATCGCTTGCTATTAGTTCGCCCAAATGGTGTTGTTTCTTAGGTTCACAGAATCGCCGCACGATTTCCGAATTATGTTACTCTCTCCTTTCTGTTTTTAATGGATTTAACCTCGTGCTCATTGTAATCCTTGACATTATCCATAATTCCTAAAGATGTCTCCTCTAGTATATTCTCTTTCGGCTGCCACGTTAAAACATTCCATTGTTAATTAATTGAAACTCGGGCTCCGGGAATTGTCTTGGCTCTCCTTCGCTTGCAAAGGATATTCTGCCTCCAGCAACTTTCACTTGCTATCCGGATTTCACACCAAACTGAACTGGTGTTGCTGTGGCTCAAAAACCACCTTCCTTTCTTGGCCTCATCAAGAAATTGCACGCGTTTCATCTTGCCTCTACTAGCCGTCTAAGTATAGTCTATCACCAAACAATCTTCTAAATCAACCTTTCCATTTCACTTCCGTAATCATTCGGCACTTCTTCTCGGTATTCAGTTGTTATTAACTTCGAAAGAGACTGTGATCCACTGTGACTACCTATTTCATTTCATAACTACGAAATGAAAAAACCGACTGCCGAGAATGGCTATAAGTGAGACAACAAACAGCACTTCAATATTTACAGTTTAATGCCGAACACGAGACTAGCCTTGATAGCAGTACAACAACTCGCCCTCCAAATTTTCTCCGACTGCAGCTGAAAATATAGACGATTTTAAAAGTGCGAATCTGGAAATACCACATTGCAACTTCGTGTGTTTCAACTGGGCTTGACGCAAAGCCTGAACCTGCCCGAATGGCAATATGACTGAGTCGTAACAGTAACCACTTGAAGGTGAGAACAGTTAATCACCAACTGCATCAGGCAAGTTTCTGTTGCCTCCACACCACAATGCGGATCATGACTTTAAGAATAAGGGTTAGTTTAAATATTAGTCTGTAGTGATAACTTTCTTAAGTTGATGGTTCTGATACGTCAGGAAAAATGTCCAAACTCCATAGGATACACTGAGACTTACAACTTGATTTTGTCGATCAGCCTCTAAAAATGGCAAGTGGCTTCAAATTTCTTTTAAACTGTTGTCAAATGAGGTCGGGTTTCATCCATGTGTTAATCTTTGACTCGGTTTCACCGAAACACGAAAAATCTGAGAAGGATGAGCGAACGGCGCGATCAGCAGATCTGACTGTTTGAAAGCAAGGCCAGAAACAATTCAAATTACCGGAGCTAATAAACGCGGATTGTGTATACATTAAATACAAGCACTCGATGTCGGGGAATCCACCTCTAAACAAAATATTTTACCTGGGTTACCAAACCGGCCTTTTAGTACGATGAGAATAGAAACAGTGGATAACCAGAATTAGTAATTACACAAATGACTGATTTAAAGCCAATTCATTTTCCTCATCATTTCCGCTGCCAAATGCTTGCTAGGATTTTAGGATCTTAGGATTTACCGACAATGTCTGTATTATCACTGAAAAACGAAAGAAATTACGGCAAAAATGAGGACATTCTGTATTGTTTTTTCAGTTTTGAAACCAGCTACGTCTAAGAACACATCTAGGGCAGAAACTAGACAATCAGCTTGGTGTTTTCTAGGGCAGGAAACAAAGGGTTTTGATACCACGTTCACCGGAAACCGCACTAAGAAGTCTTCAAAAAAAACGGACTCAAAATAGCTGTCTTCTCAGTTCTATGATCTTCCGGCAAAAATTACTTAGACAAGAGCTAGTTAGTTGGCCACATCAAAAGTGTCCTAACCAGTTTATTCCAGTATATTAGTCGACAAACTTCACTTCCCATGGAACGTAAGACTAGATAGGATTTCCTGTGTATGCCGCCCCTGGCGTGCAGTCTGCACCGTCGCAAATCAAACTCGGTTCACTGACATACAGAGGTAAAACCATTACTCCACTGAAAATGAAACTTTTAGAATACAAACAAAGTGCACGGTAGATGTTTTGATCCAGCCCTGCATCCTGCAGTGGAACTCTGGAGGTAACTGACATCTGAGGTCACTTCGAGTGAATTCCATCCTGGTTTAACTAAAATTCATCGTATCCATTGATTACAAGGCTCATCACTTTAGCTATCCCACAAACTCTGTGCACGGTTTTCCTTAACATTGAAGACAAAATTAATCGATAAGAACAACTCAAGCCGCCTCCGAGTGAGTAATTTAGAAAACCATGCTTTTCGTTTGATTTCCACGTGATTTGCGGATATTAAGCGGAAAACAACTGTGGACTGAATGGATTGCATTTATAACAACAAACCCAAAAAGCATTGGCTGACGGCAACAAAACAGACTGCTTCAATACCTTTCCAATCCCTGTCACACCCACCGTTGCCAAAAAGAATACACGTTTCAGATCAGTGAACTTTGACGGGCTAAATCACTGACTGTGAGCTGTCACGGTTAGTGTGACAGACATTCGAAAGCATAATGTATTATTTCAGTGAAACTTAGGCCAGGGGAAGAGTTGATGCATGGAATGCAAAAGCAGACTGACGTTTCAGTCTATAAAAATAATTTCCTGCCGTCAAGGGAGCATCGGCATTCTGGTTTGCGTTTGCAGTTTTGATTGGCGTAATACGAAGTAAATATACGGTGCTGGATCGGTAAATGGCAAGACCACAAACAGATTTCGAGTAAACAGCCTGTTTGCTACTTTATTTCGTCTAAGAGACTAGCTCCGTGAACTTTCTCACACCACAGTAAGAAACCTTTCCGGGAATAGGTTTTTTTGATACTATTCTTTCAAGAACACAGTTTGGCCACCGAATTCTCTCTAAATTAAATTTTAACCAAGTGTAAAACCACTTTCGTCACTTTGAAATATTTACTGAGGTTTAGAGCACAAACACGCTAACTACAGTCTGGTTCGATAAACAGCCGTCTGGATAATTGTTCACAGGCCCGACGGGCAGTTTAGAGAATTAACCACAGAGAGGAAGATGATAACCCGTAAATTGTGCACCTTCGTAAAGCAAGAGTTAAAATTATTTACTTTAACTTCTATTTCAAATAACTCGACTTTCATTTTTGATTAGATTGGCTTATTTTGCGTTATAATATAGCTTAATTCCAATTTGGCCTAAATTTTTTAATAATTGATTATTTATTTATTTTTATAGACTTCATTAAATTTTATTTTGATAAAAACGACCAGTTTTACGATTTAAGATCTCTCACACCGAATGGGTTTGCTCACAGCTCGACCGTTATTCCTGTGACCCTACTTCCTTTTTTTAGCATACACACATTTTCCGCAAAAGTTGAAAAATTGGTTTCACATTTATGAGGAGGCTCAAAACTCAGTAGCAAATGGCTGAATTCAACTCAAATAGTCTCACGCTAGTTGCGAATACATCAAGGTGGAACGGGCATAAAAGGAATGATGGTATAAATACGTTGGGCCTATATGGAATGCGGTAAGACAAACCAAGATACTGATGAGTTATTGGGTGCTGAAATAAAGAATGCAGGTTGAGTAAACTCGAGGAAGCAAACAAAGTTGTGACATCAAACTACCAAACTAGCGTAATGTTATCATTGCCCATCCATATTATTCTGTACAAAAGCAACAGTCTCAGTGATTTCAAAGATACGATACGATACTTTGATGTCAACGCAATTTTAAAAGATGTTGGGGGGTTGTACAATGGTAACTTCCCATCAGACGTTTTGTACTTATAATCCTGACTAACGAATAACTAAGTTCTGAAACCATTCAGGTGTGTGTGGTAATGCAGCTACAGAAATGCCGCGTACTTTAGCTGATGTACCTAGATCCGCAGGAAAAATACAAATTGCTAAACGACGTTAGCTTTGGAAAGTAGAGACAACGGGTCTTTCACCGAGGTAGTTGAAAACAGGATAAGAAGTGAAAGTTGCTCAATTATGTCTTAAAGTTTTGGGAATTGTCGGTGGTACCCGCCTGCATGATGGTTCAAGTGGAAAATCTCGTCCTCCATGAACGTCACAGTTGATAAAATTGGTCCTGTCTAGAGAGCTTCCTAATCAACAGAAGAACGTAAATTCTACTACTACACTCATTTGGTCTTTAAGGGTTACCGAACTGAATCCCAGCTGAATCCCTCGTCTGTGATGGTCTTCTTCAACTGAATGTGCAGTACCAGGCCACTATGTGTTTTAGTTGGTACGATATTTGGGATATTGCAATACATTGTATAGAATACCATAAGAAGAACACCATAAACGAGAGACTAAGCTGGGATACATGTGAGTCTCTTGTCAAAACCAAACTGATATACTGATGAGTGTATTGGTGAAAGTTTGCGCAATTCGGGTTCAGGTAGAGCATCAGACTGACTGCAACTCGGGGATTGCGCCTACCTGATGAGCCCCAGAAAGGCCGAAACCAATTGTGAGCTGCCGAAGAGTTTTCAGCAAACTTATGAACAGTGCAGTACGTATATACAAAGTGAATTATACAATAATTAACACCTGAATAACAGTAAAAAAAGATGCTCATTTGAGCATGCCCATGTTATTTCAAAAAAATGTTTTGTAAACAACTGTTTACGATAAAATCTTAACCGGCCGGTATAATTATAACTGCGAATAAAAAGTGATACACTGGAATGCAAAACCCCTAAAGGTGCCAAAATACGGGATTAATCAGATCATTTATTTGAAGCAGCACCAATACTTTTACGCGAGGTTTCCACTGACACAACAACAGCTGGCGTAGTTTAATAGCGATCGCTTTGGCCGTCGTGAGCGCATTATGACGACGTACCTAGAAACAATTGAGTGGAACTTGATGAAACATGTTGAAGAATTCGGTTGCGTTGGTGTGGTGATCCGTAAGGAACAAACAGCGGCGACTAGCTTTATCACATGCTTGATGTGGCACACAATAAAAAAATGCTCATTCTTTCTCTGAAACCTGCGCCGAGCCTTGCTAACCACGTGGTGTGTGTCCCATTCGCAAGCAAAAGAACACAACATAGAAGATAGTCAGTTTCTAAAGGAGTCGCTAAACTGTGTCAACTAGTCCTAATAGACACATTTTTCGGCATAAAAGTTTTGGAAAACGACGATTCTATCGGGGCGTAAGCCGCTCTCAATCTAGGGATCCTTCACTTCTGGTTCCAGATCAAGAGAATGTAGCAGACAGGAACGAACTGGACAGCTGATGTCAATGAGGTCATTCACTCTTTTCAGAACCTGTCACTTAGGCCTGATAACTATTCATTACCTGCAGAGGCTAGCAAGGTGTCTACCCCCGCCGTCTTTGTTTGAGCAGGACTCTAAATTATTTTTTACATTAACGCATCATCTTAAAAACCAACGAGAACTGTCCTCAGGTTAACAGCAAAGAAAAACGCCAACCCACTATTACTAGGTTACCAAACCATCTGGAGATAATTGGCGAAGTTTACCAGTCTTTCAAATTTTCAAATTACTATGGGACTGTGCTGCCTGAAGCAAATATTTTGCAACATTTTTTCACGGTGTCAAACTTTCTGCGCTGTTTTTTCTCACTTACTCCTTCCTTTCCCTACTCACTGTTAGGGGGACCATGCTACATAAACCAAAACGCTGAGTATTGATTTTCGTGGTGAACTCATTTGTTGATTATAATTACACACGTAGTATTCCAGATAAAATTATACTGGTCTCGATGGTCTGCAGCTTGCTATATTTTTATGTTCGGAATACCCGAATAATCGACTTGTATTTATCACGTGCGGTAGAGAGGCAAATTTCTCGACCGTGACCAGACAGGATTTGTGAACGAATAGCTATTGTACGTTTTGTGGAGGCTTTGAGTGGCGGCCGGGGGAAGTTTATCAGTGACCCATAAATTCTCCAACATATGCCTGTCTTGTTCAAGTTAAGTGGCATCACCTTACGTTAAATACTGTTGTCACTCCTGGGTCTCCCCAGTGATTCAGGTCTTCTTCGACTGGACGCTAATGCTTAGGTCTCAGTGAATCGAACACGCTATTGAGATTAACGTTCCATACGTATGAATGCATACCATGATTGCCGGTTCAATTCTAAAGATTAAACTCAGTGCATTTCAGGTGATGCTTCCTAAAAACGTACTTTAAATAATCTACACAAATATGCCGTTTAAGTCCTTGACCATTAGACATATCTGGGTGGCAGAACGTCCCTCTTGTCCAGGTTGGGTTATCCAACTCATGGGTAGTCTGTGCTGATGGTCTGGAACGCACCTGATTCGTGGATGTACCTTCAAGACACATTAGTGCAAAATCTAGTGGCCTCACTATTTTCTGGTGGTAATAACCCCTTCCCATTCCCAAAAATTAAAGACGTTACATATTGTTCCGCAGTTTCACGAAGCAATTTGGAATTAGCCTCTTGTCTTTGAGAGGTAGGCAATTCGCATCCTTAACGACGTGGTTACCCAAATACCTGGGTCAATTTAGGTTATTTCTGCTAGCATCGAGCGGTTCAAAACCTTCAGAAACTAGACCACAGCTGAACACGCCTCTAGGGCGAGTCTCGTGGTTGCTGTGGCACATCATTCGCAGAATGGCCTCATTTTATTGTAGGTTCAGTCGACGAACCTGCTGGTCACTTGCACACTGAAAGTGAGCAATGAAGCAAAACAGGTCACCGCACCATGCTGGCTCGTCAAAGCTAAACTCACCGAGCCGCGTTTCAGGCTTGATGGGTTGCAAAAACCAGAACATTAGACTAACAACTGCTGAAATTTACGGTCCTGTCAAGAACTCTATGCAGAAATACCTCTTAAAACAAATTCTCTTTGGTTTTACTACTGAACGTTGTGTATGTTATTCTAAGACCACAGTTCGCAACTAATTTGGAGGCGCCAATAGCGGTGGTGAAATTCACAGAACCGCAAACCAGTGGTCTCTTCAACGGAACAAGGTTTTTATGCAGAGATGGTAATCCGTTGATACTGAGGCACTTACATTTTTTGCAAAATCATTGTGCAATTATCGGCTATACAAGAGTAAGCGTAGATTCAGCTGAGCTGGCGAGAATCTACCGAAGCGCCAGTCAGACTGCCGAAAAATTCTTACGGATCATCGGCAAATCTTAGCAGTCATGCGCAACTAAAGATGGTGTTAACGGGTGCCCCACCTGGACTAATCTACGTCATTATCTTTTAGGCGAATATGATGCACAAAGCCGATTTTAATTGTAAAGAATATACAGGGGGATTTTTCTTAGTGCGACACTACTCACAATATTGAAGAGGAAATTCCATCCAAAATGGAAGTAGCATCTTATCAATAAACCAAATCCTATAAAATATTCTTTGGTCTTGAAATGAGGCACTGCATACAAGGCTGCTGAAAACACTTTTTCTGTCTATTTGAGTTGCTGCATGTGATGTTTGTCTTTTCAACTATCCAAACAAAGATGTTTAAATATTGGTTCTATTGGGGAAAGATCCACACACAAGAAAGTGTGTCGGAAATATACACAAAAACGACATATACAATCTGTGGCGACGGTAGAATTGCAACAAAAGTAGTTTATGTACCATGTTCTTGTCTTCTAGGACATACCTTTGTATTCATTTGCCAGGAAATCGAAAAACTCGATTGCTCCGTTAAGTGAAAGCGATCCCATCAAAGGTTTCACCGCTATAAGTATATTGGTTTTGTGAATAAAATACCCATCTAATAAGAGCTTTTTAAACACTTGTCGATTTGTTATGATGTATCACTGAAGTTTTTGGAACACTTTTCTAGTCTTTCCGCAGCAACGATTGTGGTAAGATGTACTCTAACAGTCGACGTTGTAACTGGCTGCCCATTTGCAGTTTTTGCTCCCGTTCGGGAATTGCAGTGACGCAATATTTTTACCTAGTGTCATGAATTAGTCCATATGGCATCTACCAATAAAATTGGGTGTTTCAGCGCTGCCTCCACCGAAATTCGTCCCAATGCATCAGTCTCAATGCGAGTAGCAAGGCTACCAAGCCTCCCAAACTCACTGAAACCATACTTTTCGGGCATAAGTTGACCACCACTCCAGGGAGTTTATTCCAAGTAATTCAGATCCGTTCAACAGTGTTTCACAAGTATAAATCAGCGTAGAAAACTTTCCAAGAATATAATTTACTTGAAAGACTGACTTTCGCGAGCTGAATAAGGGGGTGTGATGGACATTTCTCTCTCTGCTTTCGCCGAACCCTTCTTGCTGAGAAGACCATCTTTTTTCTCCTTCTTTAGTTTTCGATTTACTTCACTCTTCACTCGTTTCTTTATAATTTGGTCTTATTTGAAAATCAAAACAGCTTTGTCTCCTTTATCTACCAAGAATCAGGATTAGCATTGCGTCTCAACGGCAGTGGAAGCTAGTGGTAATTCTTTCTGTTCACCGTTCCATGCTCATGTGGAGCTCGCCTTTCAGTAGAAGGCTTTTTATCTAAGTAGAAGACTGCTAACCGGAAAAAAGACCAAAAAGCTACTAATCAAGCTAGGGATTTTGCCGTTAGGAGTCACCGCGGGTTCGGTGCTAACAAATCTTGGACAGATGTTAATCCGCCCTTCAAGTATATACATCCGACAACCGCTGTCTTAGAAACGCATTCCTTCAGAGTCGCTAGTTAATTACTTTAGCTTCCGTTGGAGAAGCTGGCCCGTTATTTGTGTGTCGGGCAAACCAAACCAGGCGCTGTTGATTATGGCAAGGGGGTTAGAGCGAGGCCTTGAAACTTCGCCGCTCCTAGCTACTTCTCCATGTCGGTCTATTTAACGCAATTGAACTGGTTTTGAAGCGATTTCTCTTTCACTTAACACCAAGATGGCGTGCTGTTTTACATAGCAAAAGACCCTCTTGGTGTAGTGTGGTGAGACGACTTCTATGAATTTTTCGTGGACTGATTGTTCAGCATCGTTTTGGTAGGGTTTGTTTCATTCACATGATGTATTTATCATTGGTGGATCTGACTGGTATGTTGTCTATTTTTTGTGACACCCAACGAAATGTCCCAGTTCCGTCGAAATATTGCCGAAACGTGTGTCACAGAGTAACGTCACAAGTCTTTTGTCGATTTTCTGTCAATCAATCCACGACAAATCACTTTCAGTTCCCCTTTTCCCATAGAAATATTAGTGAAATGTGTGTTGGGTTTGTACGATATGTCAGTCAGCCTAACCCATCATGGAACAACCTGTGTGTCAGCGCCATCCATAGCAGCGGAATGGGAGCATAACCTAATTTTGATTGTACCATAAAAACAATGGCAAGTCGATTCAGTCCTATCCCACCTGGCAGACTGAGCTTTCCACCGAACTAAATATCATCGTTCCAAGTCGTTGATTGCTTCGAAAACCCCGCCACGAGGATTCGGCTTGGCCTGCTCTAATTTTTTTGAGCTATTAGCAAGAACAGAAAAATGTGACTTCAAGATCAAGCATTTATTTTGTGTTTACAGACATGCCAACTTCAATGGCAAGTCACACGTGTCAACCAAGTTCGGTCAACACCATTCAATAATGACAATAAATAAGTTTCAGAAGTTGCTAATAAGAGATCTCAGCCTAATAAGGTAAGCTGGCAGTCCATAATTATGGATATACTCCAGCGGCGTATTTTCTCACCACCCTGCTTTGGGTTTTATTCTTTCGTTCTAGCTACGCTATTGACCATCCTGTTGACTGGTCCTAGTTGAAAATGATAACTGTGCAAGGTGAAAAACAAATATTGAAACTTCTTTAGACGAAATACCGTTACCAGTCAATTTGGCCACCTACTGAACCGATTCCATGATAAAACAGAAACTACTTTTAGAAAATCTCCTGCTTGTGGTCCCCTTAGAGATAAACTCCCTTTGATAATATGAGAAGCGCTGGGAACATTTATTGGAGATTTCGTCCTGTATGTGAAGACAATCTAGGCTGATAAACCGAGGAGCACTGTGCGGCTGTTTTATCATTATTCGGAATCATCATGAGTCCTGATCAACCACTCATGCCTGAAAAGTTAATTCTTGAAACTACTAGCCGAGAGGTAGCGGTTTCGAAACTACCTGGAGTTTCGTGAGAGGGGCACTGCTGATGATTCCCAACAAGAATGAAACAGCTGTACAGTGCTTCTTGGCTTTTCAGCATAGACTGCTCTCACTTACAGGACAAGTACTATATCATGTATCGGAAATTAGGACCGAGATATTCACCAATATTTTGCTCAGCCTGATTATTGGCAACCATTGGGTCATGACACTGTTTTTACGGTGCACGCATATATTCGAGGATTTCGGTCAATAAACGTTTGCTAATAATCCACGCAGACCGTTGAGTGACTTGGTGATTTCAATCTGGTCAACCTATAAAGCTCACCTTAATTTTGCCGATCAATCACAACACCATAATATTCCGGTTTCTGGTAACTCTGTATAGACCCCTAAATTTGCCACAGTGTTCAAAACGTTTGACATTTTTGGACACATCAGCACCAGGCTCTCTGGGCTAGTGTTGAAACAAAACGCTTTGTAGAATTAAACGAATGATCCTAAAAATAGATCATCAGGTAAAGATGCGTTCATCTGCATTCGGGGTTCGTAGGCATGGGTAACAACACATGTTGATTGACAAGCGGTCAGTTAAACTTGACATTTGATCCCATGCCTCACACCAACATGGTACTTGTTGGTTATTTAGAATGGCATCTGTTACCCCGGGGATGTGTTTCACATCACTATTTTTATTTTCCGGTGTTACATAATCCGGAGAATCAACTTGCTTTTGTCATTAAGGAATCGAGGATGATCAGGTATTCCGAACTTGGCTACAGCTGTTGTCTATTCATAATCACATGGATAAAAGGGAACAACACAAAATTTCTAACCAAAATGGTATCGTTATTTGACCTCTCCCCATCTAACTGACGAATCCCATCAAAAGCGAAACTCCTGTTGAGGCCAGGACACGGTCGCCTGCTTGTAACGAACTCTTCAATGCTGTAGGAAGCGTATACTTTTAAAGCAAAGGCTCCAAACGAACAGGAAATTAGTAACAGTTAATCAGTGGTGCAGATGATCTGGTGTTAGTTTGTTGCAGTTTTTTCCCCCTTAGCTTCCAATTTTTTTTTGCCATCCGCCTTCTTTGAACATCTTTTATCAACGAAACTATCATTAAACTGACGTGCATAAATGCATGTTCTTTCAAACACCAAAAACCATTTCGTTGAAGTCACCCTAAACCAGGTCCACCATTCACTCTGATTTTCTCTACTCGGGGCCCAGGAGTCATGCGTCACCGTATGACTGTTTAGTAAACAGTTAAGTTACACTAATTATATGCATGCATCGTCATGTCTGCGTAAAAGCACATCAATATGTGTTTGAGCAGAGTTGCACCTTCAATTACTTGGAAGTTTCTCTTGTGACATAACGCGCTACTCAGGTCAAAGGTTCTGTCTGCCAGAACCCACTGATTAACAAGTAGACTTTTAGGGTTGTGACCGTGCCTAGAACATCGCCCTCGGTGCTAACGTTCTGATGTTGGACAAACATTTGCAGGCCACATTTATGAACGAGCCAATATTATACTGTTTCTCCGGGTGACCTACACAGTAGATAGTACGATACTGAAATTAGATCATCCATCACACCTTCGGCTCAGAGACACCCATCTTTGCTGACTGGAGTAGACCATACTCACCAAAATGTTCCTTTTTGAAAGTGACCATATTTGCTTCAAACCGCTGTAGGATAGTTGATATTTCACAGAATCTAATCATTGGATTGCAGACGTTTCGCGTAGACACTAACAATAAAAATAACGGTCCAGCTGCAACACTCTTTTGGAGCTTAGCTGTTATGCCCCTCGAAGGAAGCACGACGGTTGAGATACTGTCAGTTTGCCGAAGCTTGGACAGGAGCAGTCGAGATGCCGAGGTCTGGCCCGAACTACGGACCTTCCGGTGAATAGATTCGCGACCTAACGACTGAGCTATCTCGAGCAACCTTGGAGAGTCACTGTGAGTGACGAAACGTTTCTAATCCAATTTTCAAGCTTGACGAACAGACAGACAACCAAGCGGTGCAAACAAGGTACATGTGATCCGCAAAGTCGCCAATGGTCTATCGCAACCACACCTCCACTCTGCCGTAAGCTAACACTGCCTCCTAAATCTAATAACACGAACGTTGACGTCAGTGAATGTAAGCGCAACTTCAGGACACGAGTTTCGTCTTGCCTAAGGCGACTACGAGCTTGCGTTTGATTGAATAGAATCCACATAATAGCCATGATACGTCTTCACTCACGTGATGCTTGTTGTTCTCCAACCGGACGTAGGTCTCAACGGTCGATTTTACTCACACAAAAATATGACTTAAGGAAGTCCTAGATCACATGGTATATTTCAAAAGATGTCAGTTTTCACCGAACTGTGTCATTGTCGATAAAGCTTGTTGCTTTCTAAGAACAATTTATGTATTAGCTTTTCATGCATCATAGTTACCTAAATTCATGAATTCTATGTCCAAGGTCTCCCTATATCGCGCATGCATTACGTTTAAAACAGATGGCCACAAACTACTTGTGTGAGTCATGAACTCGAGATTAAAAATGCACCTGGCAACTGGTGATAGTTTGTGTGGAGAACCAATATGACGTTGTCTAGTCGGGCCAAAGCGGTGCAACAGAGCCAGTTCGCCTATCGACCAGCACAGGAAAAAAGCACATATCTTAACTGCTACCGACGTTAATCTATTGCACTCAGAACACGCGCTATCCGGATTCACTCAGTGTGCACTTTTTGGATTACAGCGTAGTCCGCATTGGGTCTGGTTACCCTAACAACCACAAACACACTGCAGAACCAAAATGGTTAATGAACATGAAAAAAAATGAAACAGGAACAAGACGGACCCCTCTGAAAGAGGTCTACAAATCTCCAAATACCTATTGTGCCAGTTTTGGGTTAGCCTGTCATTTTGGGTAGACCCTCCGAGGAAACAAGCCGGTTATTCCATCAATGATAATGCCATTGCAGTGACATTTGTTGCCTTATTCAGGATAAACTACTGACGTTCGACAGTGAAGAATATTCAATCGGCAACTTATTAGCCCACGGTTAAAAATCGGACAGTATTCGAACATATTCCCGGCCTTAGGCTTAGTTATTTCCACATTAAGTTTGGACCATAATAAAGTAAATATATCAGGCCCAACAACTTTGCCGGACATCCAAAAGCTTAGGCTCTGCGAACGGAGACCAACATTGGGAAGGAAGTCCTGAAATTGTGTATAAGTCACAAAGATGTTTTCAAAAAAACGGCACGAGCTAAGCTACGTAAGAAGTATCCAAACCCTCGCTTTATCATTCACTCTAATATGAAACAGCGGGCAATTAATTGCTCTATCACAACAGTTACTGCATAAAGTGGCTGAATATACCCGTGGAAGTCATGAGAACAATGAAGGTAGTGAACAAAGCTTGTTTTCTGTGATTATACCTCTTGACTAATACATCACAAATTTATATGGTACCAGAAATCACGTGAAAATGGCTAAAATCGGTGATGCATACACTTTAGAGAAATAGAAATCAAAGGAAGGAGGTTTGAATTCGGGGTAGGTCAATGGGTCACGGAATCAGGTAAGTGACGTCAATGTCAGACGGGCTTGTGGGACCAGATTTTTCGCAGGCCGGTTCAAGTTCAGAGGTCACACAAGTTTCTTTCGGACGCAAATTTATGGATCCGGCAGTCGGATTCCGATCGCCTCTGCCGTCGATAGTAGTCTGGATCGTACCAGTCGTGATCGGTTCAGAGGTACCCGGTATCAGATAGTGAAGGCTTGCTCTTTGTCGATGACATGACTGGTTTCGGCCAAATGTGATGCAACTGCACTTGAGCCTGGTTTCTTCCAACTACCATTCAGAGACACGGGATTGTGTTTCCGCATTCTGTCCGACCAGCACATGATGTTTGGCACGAGCATACAAATGAGTACACACAAAAGCTGGTGGTAGAACGTGGCAATTTGTCCTTCAAGCGGAAACTGATAGTGGGGCTGGAGTTGAAGCTCAAACAGAGATTAGCAGTCAAGTATGTCGTATCAACAGCGTTTCTAAGCCCTCTGGTAATTAGTTCAGCAACCGAGTCACCTGTGAATGGGAGCCTCATGTAGACAGGCTTCCAGAACATTGTTTAGGTTTGGGCTTAACGGATTCCGTATTCTTGAGTACGAACCTTTCAGGATATCCGTTCTGCAGGACTGTGCGTCCCAAGAAATTTAGTTCCTCTTCTAAACAGTTAGGGGAGCATATCTTCATGGTTCTCTTAGTCAGGCATCTAATGAGAGTACGCTTTTGTTGCAGAGAAACGAAGTTATCGAAGTGAATATACTGGCCTTTCCACGTTTGCTTTTTGTGGACTTTGCGTTCTATGGTCCCGTCAGTCTTCCTTTTAGCATTGACATCGATGAAGCTTAGCTGTCTATTCTGTTCTGACTCGATAGTAACCTTGATATTAGTATGGATTGAATTGAAACTGATACGATGGAATACACCCGTGCTCCAAATGCATTTTTACCATTATCATTCATATTTCAAATCCTCTTTGAAGAACCGGTGCTTCAATTGAACCTGTGTACCTTTTCTTCAGACTTCAACTAAGTGCTAGTATTTATTGGACTTTACAAAAAACCTGGTTTTACACATGCGGTTCAATTTTCACCTCAGTCCTTTTCACGATTTAGCTTGAAGTAGCTTTATCCTCATATCATGCGACTTCTAACCAGATTTTAGAGGAAATGCTATGAAAACCACCAAACCAACGTATAGATGATTGTCAACATCCGGCTCTGGCATGGGCGATCTCGTCCAACGTTCTCCTCGCAGATGTGAGCATACCCTTTGATCACTGTGGTACATCGCTTATCTATCCTAATGACCTGATATGGTATCACGGACAATGGACTTGTGAGGTTAGGCGTGACGACTGCAATTAGCACGACTTACCGTGAGGTCTCTTGCACCTGGACTGTAAAATTGTTAAAGCCGATGGGTCCCATGCTCCGGTGGATCAACGGGTGTGCTGAGATTTCATCAGCAGGCAAAGTCCAAAATATAACGCAGATGTCTAGTTAACTTCTGCGGTAGGTGGGGACGCTTGAGTGACAGGAACCCAAACATAAACATCGGTCTACTATCCGACAAGAACGTTTTATCGATTTCATCCTGAGCTCCGTTCAAACTACGCATCGCTGACAGTATTTTACGCACTACAGTGATGCCCTGTGGCTGTCAGTTGATAAACTGATGAGATTCGTCGTACTAAAGTAGACGCATGGTCTTTAAGGGAAACGTTGCTGTTCACTGTTTGGAGGAATGACGGTTTTCTTGCATAAATGTCCCTCTGAGTGGGAACAAGAGGTTGATTCTCCCCCAGCCGAAAGCATCTATGACTTGATTATACTAATGTAAGTTTAGTTAACAAATCGGTGAATACGTTTGCTCCTCTTTCTGTGGCGTTTGAAGTTTCCACAGATGATTGCAGGCGGCTTTTGGCTCAACTAGACGAACAATACGTACCCGTAAAGTCGCGATAACAATTACTTGCTTTTGTGGCGAATAGACCGGATAGTTTGGTCATGGATTTGTGGGTGCTGACTGAAACAAAATTCAAATGTGTGCGTAACATATCGCAACATGACTGTCGCTCTTTGTCAGAGTGTATAAAGGTTATAGCGTCATTATAGATAACTGTGCTATCGGTTTCCGTCTGGTCTATGAATTGACAAAAAACAACATTTTGTTATAGCAAAAGCCATTTGTATTTCTGTGACAGCTTTACCGGTGCGATCAGCCGGGCTGTCCCCAGAAGCCATTGGACAGCATAATACTTCGTTTTATACGAAGATCTGGTATCCTTAAAGAAAATTTTAGCTTCTTTGGCTGCATAGACGCAAATACTCTCTCAAGAAATCCACTGTTTCATTCTGATAAACCTGATCCAATCGGCTTGGTCAAGTTAGGGGAGTTCTCAGAGCTACCGCTACTTCTTACCATGATTCAAAGAATCGGTTTTCGCAACAGACGTAAATGACTGATAGCCCCACCAAACAATGCGCTTGTAGCATTTTTCCAACACTGCAGTGGGCTGACTCAGAAAACCATGTATGACTTACGTGACTGGACTTCAGCATAGGTTTTACTCAGTAGTTTGAGAAGTTTTACGAAAGTAATAGGTTTGCGATCGTCACGCGCTTTCAGATTAAGAGCAGTTTATATGGATATCTATTTGTGTTCAGCAACCATGATCGCTCTGTCCAAAGTTACCAGACAGGTATGGCTGGTGCATTTTCTCCGGGGATTAATGGTGTTATCGGCCATAAACAAATGTTACATGCTCCATGTGAGGGACAAATAAAATTTATGACTAAAAGTACACAACTGCCCCTACTCCCCTTCAGCTTCCAGTTTTATGCGATTTTTGTCAGAACCCTCGTTCACGACATAGCGTAATTCAATCTATTCTATTCAATCTATTCAATCTCCGGTAATTATTACTAAAAACTTTTATAATCAGAGGCCCTAGACGTTTACAATAGCTCGTCGTAGACTGTACTAAATGGTGCGGATAACAAACACACGTCACCAGGAAGGAGTTTTATAATACAGTGCGGACACGGTTCACTCGTGTGAGCTACTTGCAAGCTAAATTAAACTGAGTAAGTACGTTCACATGCAAATATGCAAACTTTGGGGAATAGTGATTGCATGGACGCTATCACTGTCGAGTGCACTTGAGACCGTCGATTCCGGTGCACTAGGGACATCCATCAGGATTTATGGCTTCAAACTGTATAGGTAGGCAAGCACATGCTGCTGAGACTGTCGTGTGAGATGTTATTGATCAGGCAACGCCGAAAACGCGCACTGACCAGGTATGCTTGAAAAGTAACGAAACCAAAACCTGGGGAACAGGTCAACAGCAAGCCGAACTGCTAATCATGCAATATAATGCCAGCAGAATGCTTCACAAGACAGAAAAATGCCTTTTGTTCCTTATTCCAGGAACGTTCGCTTTGGTCACCCAATTTTCCCCATTTTCTGTTATTTGAACGTAAAGACATCGACTAACCTTAATATGAATCCTGAAATCCATTACTTGCAGTCAGCTTTCTACGATTACTCTTCTACATGATAAGAAAATCCAGAAAAGACCTTATAAACAGTGTGTTTCGTGCTCATAATCGCCGTCATCTTTTTCACTAAATACCCATGGTGTAGATGGTATTGCCGGTGATGTGAAAACGCGGTGTCCCTCAGTTTTACAGCAGTTCCTTTAGGTCACGGCGCGGCCTGGCTTGTGTCAAAGTTTTGTGTTTTGAATATCCCGAAAAAATGTTCAATTATTCATTCTGCTATTTAGGGACTGTTCATAAAGCAATCAAGTGGATTTTGTTTTGTTTCTCAAAGTGCTGTTTCTGCTAACCTCATCAGTCTCCACTGAACGCACGTTTTTACGGAGCGACAGCATCGGATAGATCAAGAACCTAAATGACTTGTTTACCCGTAAATTGAATGTGTAGATTTTGGTGCATATTATTCGGACAGAAGCTGTTTGTGTTTACAGAGAAACGAGTTAGTTGAACGACCTGTTAGAAATGTGTGCTTATCCGAAAACAAACGATGGAAAGTGCGCTAAAAAAGCGGCTTTAGAAAAATGACGGTGTTAAGTGTTCCTTCGACTAAGAAAAGTAACTCCTAATGAAGATGAATCCTAAGTGGATGCTACGTCGAAACAAAACGTCGTTTATGTATTGCATCTGTAAAATTGGTCCACCATGGCAACGCACAGCTGCTCACGAATATCAAGGCGTTGACGGTGCAATGGACGAAATGACCTAAGAACTAGCGAGCTACACATATTAGCATACTAATTTGGTCTTCGTGGAAGAGCCAAATGATGTTCTTCTTTAACTGAATGTACTGCACAAGTTCACCTCATGCTTCATTTGGTACGATACGCCAGTATTGCAATACGTCTTACGGACTTAACACGCTACTCAAAAGGTTGGTGAGAACTCTTCGGTAGCCCAGACCGGTTTTGCCATTCTTGGGGTTCATCAGATAGGCGCAGTCCCCGAGCTGAATAATAAATTCATAAAAGAGAGATTTAGTTGGGTCTTCCGTGGAAATCATATTGGTATGAAAATGAGTGTATCTCGCTAATTTCGTGCAAGTTGGGTTCGAGTATAAGAGAAGGTTGATGGAAACTCGGAGACTGCGCCTACTTGATGAACCCTAAGAAGAAAGAAACCGATGTTGGACTGTCAAGGAGATTTCAGCAACCGTATGAGTAGTGTGCTACGTCTGAACTAGGAATTGTCTGTGCAAACCCATGGAAGACAAAAATGAGTGTATATATTTAATGATTGATGACACGCTGTGTCCATGGTGCGTTTGAGCCTTCTAAATTTCTTTGTAGCGCATATGTGGAATCTGTTTAATACACAAATTTCAAGTATTTAAAGGGAGGTTTAGTGGCACAAGGCTACTATGGAAGGCTATTTTGCGCTGTTTGAACGATTAATCTCTCCTCTGACAGCTATTTTGTGAAAGTATTATCGTAACCACTGAGCAGCCGATATTAATCCGGAAGAATGATTATTATTATTATGACTATTATTAAATATTTTCTACTCCGACAAATTCAAGCTCCATATAAGTCATTTAGCTGCATCTACTCATAAGATCTTGATATATTTTACGCAAACCCCACAGTGTGCTTTGCTAAGGGATGAACTTGGTGAGATTCCAAAGAAACTGCCTATCGCATGAGTGTCAAATGGTCGAGCAAGTTTCAAGCTGGTTGAAACTGATTTAAACAGAATTTCTCAGACAACATAACACTGGGCATAAGATCGACGTATTGAGATTGTAGCAACAAACGACAGTTGGAAAATGTTTTGAACTTGACATAAATCGATCCAGTGAACACTTACGACCTTGCTGTTTCATTGACCAGGTGGGAATGGTAGCAACACCATTATTTGCTTAGGGTTTCACGTTGTGCTTAATCACAGTACTTAAAAAGTGATATCCAACTTTCTCGGACAAAACTCAAAAGAAACTTTGTGAACTTTGTTGAACACTGATCTGTTTGTCGAATAAAACGGTTGGTTTGCAAGCGTTTCGTCAATTTACGATACGACGTAGTCACACAGCGGTTAAATGTCTGCTTTCTCCACTTCTTGCGTTTACTTAGCTTAACAAGAATACTAAGGTACTGGGGACTGGGGACTGTTAAAATGCTGCCATACAGTGACGAAACATCTGCAAGCCGACTGTAGATCAACTGACACCTAATCAACATCCTACAAACGCAACCCACTTTTCAACAGGCACCCAGTAGTAAAGTTTGGTTCCACACTAATAGGCTCCACTCGCCAGACCACAGTACTGTTCCACATGTGCTCCATTTGAAGAGTCCCATCCAATCATTAGGCTCCCCTATCCAGCTAAATGAGTAGTAATCAGCATAGAAAATGCCACAAGTCTGCTGAGGATCTCCTTATATTTACGATCAATAATTTTGTTGTAACAACAGTGGCGTATAAACAGCTGCGCACGAGTGCGAATGCAAAATGTTGAGTTTGCGCATCATAGGTACAGAATAGAAAAATCCAAAGTACCAATGTATCAGACTGACCCGATCCAGTTGTGACCAGTGCAGCAGAAATCGCTGTCAGTCTGTTCCTACGCGTGTTGTCTCTCGATGGGCTTTCAGGAAGCAAATATCTGGGAAACCACGAGCTAATATTTAAATAGCTTGGGAATGATAAACCTCCTCAGTACTTTCGACCTAATAGTGGTCAGGCCAAGAGGTCAACCTTTATCGATTCTGTAAGTCTCCTGTCGAAAACAGCATCATTATACAAGAATCCTGTGACGAACTGAGTTAAAATTTCTGCTGATTGCTCTTTTGGACGCGCCGATGGTCTTGTGGATAAACCTCAGTGTCATGAGATCATGTGCCGACAGTAATTCATTTTCATCTATTGCTAAAAACGTATTTATGGAAACGATGGTCTCATCAACGAGAATTTCGTGTGCTAAATAGAAGGGAAGATGCAATTCGCTGCAGATAGAAGTTGGTGTCAAATTAGTGATGATTAAGTGAATCCTTCACATTTGTGATCAGGAAAGCTGTCTGCAGGCGAAAAAAAACAAATAAAAATTAACCGGCAACTCCACACCTGTGAGGCAAGTATTGAAAATTGAGGTTTCAGTGATTATCTCGCATGAGAATCGTAAAAAAATCGTTCAGCTGTAGCACCCTTTTGGTGCCTCACTGCCATGCCACCCGAAGGAAGCACAAGGGTCGGAATAAAGCCAGGTTGCCCTAGCCTAGACAGGGGAAGTCAAGAGGCAGAAGTCGGGTTCGAACCACGGACCTTCCAGTCAGTAAATTCGCTCTCTAACCACCAAACCATCGTACGTTCACTTAAAGAATACGGTTAGCTCGGGAAAAGCCCAAACGCGTTATTTTTCCGTGCTTTGTTATTTCTGCTACCAGCTGAAATTGGATTTTTGGAGCCGAAGACGACGCCATGCTACCGACAAATGATTCAGTCAGCATGAACAACCATGAGGTCAGAATGTTATCCCCAGGTTAACACAGTAATTAGAAACCAAACAGTCACGTGATGACTCTTTCTCATCAAAACAACGGAACGTGTGTAGTGACTGTCGGGATCGATGGCAAACTTCTCGCTTTTCTATTTTATATTTCGAGCTTAGATATTACTATTTTTAAGCCATCTGCGAGGATCAATCATTAGTTGAGGCAAAGAAACCGATTATTGTTGAAAAGACGAATTACCTGAGTTGGTCACCAACAGCTCAACACACTTTACTTCCGAGAATTGGGTATAGAGGGACAAAATCAACCGAATCAGAGAAAACTTCAAGTTTTTTTACACTTGATCAATAAGCCTTTGACGTGTTTTAGCACCAACTAAGACTCAGTCTAGCCTGGCAGTGTTGTGAAATATAGAATAAAGAATATATAGAATTTATATATAGACCCCCTCAAACCCGCACTGACGATGTCACCTCGATTGGTGATGAAACGTTTGCAATCCAACTGTCAAGTCGGCGAACAGACCAACAACCAATGAGTCTAGCCTCCCAAGCCTCGTAGATGTTTGCTGACATGTAGATTGCTAAATGTAGTCCCACCAAGCCCCTGAGAAAACCCCAAGAAATTAGTAAACAAAATAAACAATAACCACAGAAGCCATTATTGAAACAACAGCAGCTGTGAATAAACAACATTTCTGTCCCAGGTAAAATTAAATTCCGGTCTAGCCAAGACTCTTGGGAGGCATGATGGGAACTTTAGGAGGAGACGAATTCGAGTGAATAGGAGAACAGTACGTCCTTCAAGGTATGACTTTGGCAACTAATTTAATTTCTGCCAGTACTCAACCTTCATTGGACCACCATGGTAGCAGGGCATTGTTTGTTAATTTACGCTCATTACAATAAGGTCATCTGAAGTTTCATGTTCAAATTTTTCATGATATTATTGGTCACTGTTAGTGCCATAAAATGTCGATAAGCTGGATTAGATAAGGTATGAATGCGGCGGTTGTTGTGCCATCGAACACGCCTTGCTTGTCCTAGATGAAGTGCTTTCCGGGTGACATTTACCAAGCTCAAGATTGTACGGTAGAATGCGAAGAGTAGAGGTGGGTCAAGTCCGCCAAATACAGACATTCCGCCGGTGAAGAGTGATTCGCATTTGTGAATGAAAATGGTGGAGGGGAGCGCTGGAATTTGAAAAGCGGCAGTTAACGACTTGCGGAAATTTCTGCCATTTCGATTGGCTGCTGATTAACGACGAAGTAAAGTAGCGAGACATCGTTGGACGCAATGGATCCACCACGACTACTGTTGGCTAGATATATAATTAATAACTGCTTTGTGACGAAGAATCTCCTGGTATCAATGAGAATATCATTTGAGGATGCAGACATTGGACTGTTAAATATGTGTACTTGCACATCAAGCAGGAACGGTCAAACACTATTCACTTTAGTGATTCTAAAAGAACTTGCGGAAAAAATCGATCGATTCCCACCAATTGTCTACATTAAAGGCGTCCAAAAAGGTAACACGAATTGCTTGTGACCAATCGGTTTGATTTGGACATCTACTTTGATATTCTTCATGTTTAACAACATAAGTTACTGCCAGCAGGATGAGTAAATTCGGATAGTAGTAGGCATTGTGATATGCCCATTTCAGTCATTTATAACAGCAAGTTTGCACAAATGAAGATGACACAAGGCAGTTTAAATTGCCATACTCAGTCACTCCTCGGTTGATTCTATGGCACTTGATGTTCCATTCCTCAGACTGCTCAGCGGTTTGTATCTGTTCCACCAAACATCCAGTGCACCATGGGGTTTGATGCTTCTGTGTACTTGTTAGCTTACTTTAAAGCCAAAGTTTGGGGCAAAACATTCGGAGATAATTACAACTGGCACGACCTACATCTTACTGCATGAAATAGCGACGTTTGCAGTCAAGAGTTACAGGGCTGTCGATTCAAAATTGAAATCTGGCCTCATGCATCGAGGAACTCTGCGTTAACCAGGATACATCTTGCTGTCATATTAGTCTTCTAGAACGTACCATGACTCTTGACCTTTCTAACATTGGACGGGGTCGGTGAGCCTGTCGCTATTTTGATTATCACTTTCTTCGGGATGTATGGTGTGGTAGAGTCAATTGCATAGACTAAATTCCGGCCCATCTGCAACAGACTCCAAGAAAAACTACCTCTCTGGAATTCAAAGTCATGGTTTACAATGGATACAAGGTTCCTCTGAAAGGAGTCTCCATCATTAATTGGAACAGGTATTTCTGAAATGAAACAACCTTGCCCCTCAGAATGAGTGGCATGCTTGAGAGGACAAATCTATCCTTACCAGAAAACACAGAACAGTGCAAAAATCTGCTTCTTCTGCTAACCTCCATAGCCAACTAAAACACTACCGGCCAAGATAAGAACGTTTTAGTGAATGGGCTTGTAAATCTCTCTCCAGCGCACCATTACCCAAGCCTCGTCATCACCCTAGTCATCACAATGGCGACAAATATTTGCAGACCTTCTGTTGCAGTCAACTCCAGCAAAGTTATATCTGCCACGAAGAAAATATACGATCACACTTGGCAGACAATGGGACTGTGTTATAGGCATGCGCTGGCGACCAGAACACGACTAGAGTCCCACCACGTGTACTGCTCTTCTTACATGTTCGTTCTTCGCATCGACATGCGAACACAAAATAACAACTGCAATATGGAATATAACTGCTATGTTCTGCACATTAAATGGTGATCTTCTTGCTGCTACAGCCGCTGCTTCTCTCGCTGTTGTTTTTGTCGTTATTTCGAAAATCTCCCAGATTTCGGTCAACAGGCATACGTTAGCGGATGTGTGTGGGTGTGCCTTAGACAATGAATCACTCACCATAGGTGGTAGTAACTGTGTAGACACGGATTCGCGATCCCCAACCACCTCCCTTAAGAGTCCGAGTGCCCTGAAATCGGGAAACCCAGTGAGAATGTGAAGAATTTATGACCAGATCATTCATCAGGGATGATCTGCTGGACGTTCTGTATTAGGTCGCGGTGGTCCTTAAATAGTTCATCAAGTGAGTGGTTGTGCAATGAACCAGAGATTCAGAGATGCTGTTTTAGTGAATAGGATGACTTTTTCTGGCCTGTCAAATGATTCACAGTGCCTTGTTAGGGAGGTTTGTCTGACAGGCAAACGAAAATAACAAGAGGTTTGGGAGGAAAAATAAAGCTGGATGCATTTAATTTGACCATCCGAATATGTATCGGTCCTCCCAGGATACAACAAGATTGTTTTCTTTAACACAGTGAATCTTATTCAGAAAAGGTGTCAAATTTTCTTTCGCCTGCCAACTACTCATATCGCATTAGGGCAGTCTGCAGAAGGAGTTGACGCACTGAACATGTTTAATTTTTAAGAAATAAAATTGAGTAAAAGAATTATTCAACTAACCAATCAGGTCATTAGATAAATACGCTCATTTGCAAATCAGTTTGTTGTACATGGGAGACTCAACTAAATCTCTTGTTTATGATATTCTTCAACTGAATTTGCTGCACAAAGGCCGTCTCATGTTTTAGTTGGTACGATATTCGAGATATCGCAGTATATCTTCATAAAATGGCAGTTTCAGTTTATCCCTGAACTGCCTGAAGTTGACAAACAATGTTTTGCATTGCTGAGCTCCAGTAAATCCCAAAAATCACGAAACGCTACATCATCTGTTCCTTAGTTCGACCTTATTCGAGTGACCTTTCCCAAAAGTAATGATAAGTCAGTAGTAAGCCAGTAACACCCCATTTTGAAGTGTTTACCTTAGTCTGCTATTTGAAATTAAAAGTTGTATGGCTACAGCGCCAGCTTATCTTTCTGAAAAAAAGTACGGTTAGGGCTCGTGAGAATCATCCCTCGACTTTATCGTCAATTCGTTTTCGGTATCTAACAATCCAACAATCTAACATACCTGTTGGAAAAAAATGAAAAGAAAATTTGTAAGGCAATATGCCTTCTACTCATTTAAACGCAAACCCTTTATTCCTCTAACCCGTGTTCTGATTGGCTGTTGTCCCATACCCCGACCTGAAGCTGCCACCTTGACGTAGTGATCGGCCTTTAAGTGCTGCAATGATCTCGCGGGCTACACTGACTGGAACTTCATTCTACAACCATGTCAAGAAGGCCAAGCAGGGGCAGTCGGACCAAGAGCAGCGAGACCCCGTACTACAAGTAATGGTATGGTGAGGCGATCTGAGAGTTAATACATACCGCCCTCTACAATCCGGGATATGGAGGAAGTAAGGTTTTTCTCCCAGGCAACCAGCATGCCCATATTCATGGGGGCAGCGATGCTGCCTTACCACGAGGAAGGACGGATTATAAAATGTCTGTCCTAAAAATCGCACATTCCGATCACCCAACGGTTGACCGTGACCGCCGGCGCATTATTCACTATGGCCGAAATACTTTTAAAACCGAAGAGTCTGGTGCTGCTCAAAAGGCACTTGCTGTGCGCAGCCTTATTAGTAGTGAGACACTAATGCCTTACTCCCTGCGTCCTCGAGCCAGGCCGGCCCGCTACAACCAAGTCGGATTATTGAGACACTGGCTCCTGGAAGGGTTCAAAAAAAACCATAACAACCGCTGCCTCATGGTTCAGACTTTTGAGTCAGAGGCTAGGACAAGATCCGAGGACAAAACCATATGGTCCCTCACTACCATGTGGGTCAGACGTTGGGGCAAAAGGCTCAAGGCGGAGTACCACAACCAAACCCCTTTCCTTGGCCCGGGCAACCGCATAGTGCCATTTGCCCGCACAGTTCTTTGTCCGCCAATGTACCCCTTCAAACCATTCTTACCACACAAGCAAACGTTACTGGGTCGATTAACTATCAGCTATCCGACCAATGTGCCTTATCAACCACGCTGCCGATTGACGATGGAAAAAAAGAACAAAATCCTGCTAAATTCACGAGATGCTTTCTATTTAGGAGCTCTCAATGTTTGTAATCGATTTCAAATTGGCAAACCGGCAATGCTTGCCGAGAGCTTACACCCCCTTAAGACTGGATGTACCCTGTATATCTGAGAAGTGCATACAGAACCCAAGCGTGGTCATGCATCCTAAAGCCCCAAGGACGAACTCAGCTCTTTCACAGTACACCTTCCAGTTGTCCGGTGATCCAGAAGCAATGACTCGTGAAATATATGGTGTGGGAGTTACAGTCTTACCCATAGCTGAACGCATTTTTCTGGAGTAGGTTCCAGTGAACAGTCTTCTTTGCACAGTTCGGTTGTATAGCTCATTCAACCTCAATGCCACTCGACAAAAAGTACCTATTTGTGGTGTCGCCTTATGCCCCAAAGAACTGCAGTTCTGACTTTCAGAAGGAAATTTTCTATCCAGAGTTATCCGGGCTCATTCGTCAAGCAAAAAGCACTGGCGTTGTGAACTTTGCGGGCAATTTGAATGCATAAGTCGGTCTTCTTATCTCCATGGGATCCCATCTGGACAGTTGATTCGGAGTTGGTGCTCGTCGCAAGCCAGCAGACTGTGACTCCTGGCCCGTACAAGCTTTCATCCTAAACCTTCACACCACGTAACCTGGCGGCCACCAGAAGCAAATCAACCGTGGACCCAATTGAGTCACGTAGCTATCACCCGCCGATGGAGAGCCGCCACAGTTCTATCCAGGGCACACAACTTGATTCCGATCACAGCATGATGGGAACATGCCTGACAGTTTATTTCCCTTCAGGCCCTTGCAAGTCTGCACGAAACATGCCAATCCACCATCTTCGGAGAACTACCAAAGCTTATCAGTATCGAGCTGAGCTAGCTCAACGACTTTCTACAGTAAACCAATACTGTACTGTCAGGGAGGATGTGGATGAAGCATGGCAAAGCGCGAAAACAATTATGCTGGCAGAGTTCAATGTTGTCTGTCCGAATTTTCCAATACGATCAAATAACCACTGGATATGGTCCAGACCGCTAGTCCTGAGTGGCTGGGAAATTCTTACCAGCAGATAATTACTATAACGGTGCAGGCAAATCTCTTAAGCGCCTAATAGGGAAGAGACTCAGGAAGGACTTAGGGCTTTGGTGGACGCTGGAAGCTCAGGAGCGGAAGAAGGCTTTTACTACCGGGAACAGGCCTGGCCTATACCAATTATTACGATAGACTGGCCAGATGAAGGCAATGGTATGTGAAACGACAAACGAAAAATTCGGCTGATTAATTTACTTGTAAATTTGCTGACTGGAAAGTCGGACGAACACTTTGAAGAACAGGTTAGCTGGCATCCTGCGACACAGCCTCCGGAGGCAGTGCAAGTGGAGCTAATGAAATGTAAACATCAGTCGCCCACAAGAAGAACAGATAAAACAAGAAATATCTGTACTGAAACGTAAGAAAGCACCAGGACCGGCCGATTATGTATTCAACCCTCTTCAAGGAAGGGGGAGCATCCCTGGCTACCCATATGACGAAACTCATTGGTGCGATATGAATTGAAGAATAAGTGCCTGCAGAAAGGGGTGCGTCGACAGCTATTCCTGCCTTCAAAAACAGTAGTACGAAAATGCCGTGTGAAAACCATCAAGGCAATTACCTTGTGCCTTGGCATCAAATATGCTACTCTAAGGCTGTCTGAACACGGAGAGAGGCAGATCGGTGAAAACAAAGCTGGGTTTCGTCCTACAAGAGGATGCATCGACCACATTTTTACCGTCCGACATTTTTTGGAGCAGGGACAATGCTTCCAGAAATCATCAGTGGTGGCGTCTCTTAACTTACAAGCTGTCTTTTACAGTCAGGCACTAGGGCAGTGTATTTGGAGCAAAGGTATCCCCACAAGTTCTTGGATCCACTTAAGGCATATCACGCAAACTCTCGCGGACTCCTGAAGGTCTACGTGCTGTCGCCTGAGTTCAGTATATCAAGTGGCGTCAGGCAAGGATATCCCCCATCATTCCCAGCCTCTACTGCCTGTGAGGTCGAAATGTTCCCAGAGCATTCGCTCACAGACACCGATACAGACGACATAGCTCTTTTTGAATCTAGCGCCATTTTAATGCGGAAAACATTACATTACCTGAATAATTCTGCCTCACGGTTTGGCATGCGCTTTACACCTGCGAAGTGCACAGTGCAAAACTGGGTGGGCTCAAACCCTAACCTTATGCTTGCGGATGAAACAACAGATGTGGCAGGTAAGTTTGTTTACCTGGCCACCTCTCCGCTTCCGCCACTCTGAATTGGGCACGGAAAACAGCACTCTCTTCGGCGAAGAATTGTTCGGCATGCACAATACATGGCATAACCAAAGCAGCTTATGGTACCGGACGCACTCTTTAATGGAAGTCCTCGTTGTGCCACCGAAAAATCGTTTTCTAACTGCCTCGTTACGGATTCTCCTACACCAAACCACACGAGCCATGGTCCTGAGACAGCAATTGTCGGACACCTGAAGACGTCTCATTTCCGCTGCTCGAACAGGCCAAGTCTCAACGGTCTACCAAGGGTCGAGTTTGCAATGCTACAATGCACTTCATTTTTGTTGTAAGGCCGCTGCGCGCCGAAGATGTCAGAGAACGTTTAGCGTCTTCGGCCATTGCCCAAGTGTAGTGAGAACACCAGATCAGTAATGGACTTCAGAAGAACTGGCTCGCCCACAATAGATGAACTAATCATTCTCCATAGGTTGCACACGCACAACCACATGAAGGATGGAAACGAGCTAGGGGAGGTCAAAGACTGCCTTAGCAGCAAAGTATGAAAGCCAGTACCAGCAAATTCAGGGGCAGTGATCATTGCCTTCCCTGGATGAGGGTCACGAGACAGGACACATCAATGGTTGGAGACATTTTCAGACACGGCTCAGTCACACCTTCGATGGCGCCCATGCACCCAAGCTGTTGCCTTCAACGAGTAGCCCCCTCTTTGATCTCCCTAGTGAAACGTACGATGACACTCATGTATTTACGCATCAATTATATTAGCTGCCACTTCCAACGCGTTGGCATTTACTCTCACCTCCCCGAATCATCGGGGAACGAAACTGTAGCGGCTATAACCACTGCACGGCAAGCAGCCGAAGATGAGGGTGTCGTTAACTCGAACAGTCGCAGCTTTGGCAGTGGATGACCGGCTTCAGGACCGTAATCGTAAACAATACTCCGCAAAATTTTGCGTATTTTGGGATTGGCGATTATCCTATTCCAACACCCAAACAGTAAAAATTCTCTTGGTGGATCTAGAATTTTGGTTTGCTCAACAATCCACAACTTTTCTCAAGTAAGTTTCAAAATGGCCGAATCTAGCAGTTTTCTCGTTGATGCGTGTTACACTTTCCGCTCTACATACATGATATCCGACTGGCAGAGTGCGATTCTCCACTTCCTTCAGTATGACCTTTGCGGGCGTTTATTCGGCAATCACCGGCAAGCTCGTACGGTCTTATCAAAGTCACACAGCTTAATGCATGTACATCTAGGCAGTTCTGGAACTTACGTCAACGATTCGCCAACGGATAGAAGAAATGGCTTTCCCTTCATTTACACGGAATGATTTGGAATCTGTGATATCACATTACTGAAACGTGACTGGAAGGCTTGCGGAAAAGTTGTTTTGGATTACTACATTAACAAGATCGTTAGCTTTCTTTCGTGAGGGCAGACCAATCACCGATAAGTATCTACGATGTGGATCTGCCGTAGATTCTGAGAGATCCTGGTTAAGGGCATATAAATGATCCATATATCTTGTAAAACCCTCAAAACATACCGACGAGGGATCTCTGTAAATTGAGAAATTGAGAAATTGAGGCTAGAAGTTTGTTACTACTAAATGTCCCCAGTTACTCATAGACTGACCTTTAAATTTGAACTTCCATATATGGTCAAGGACCCATTGGTCGTCCGATCGAAAGAACAAATAAACGGAAGCATGTGGAAGTAATCGACATTGATGTAGCTTGACTCATTTGTTATAGTTGTACCTTTTTTCATGATACGTGTATATGCCAATGAGATTGCCGGATAACAAGCAGTCGTTGAGGCTCCCCAATCTCATTACTGTACACAGCAGGCAAACTACACTCACCTGCAAATAACACTCGTGTTAACAGGAGGCTCAACCAATTCCCTAAACTCTAGTTCTCGTGTATTATATTCTTTGCCTGAATGTGCTTCATAAAGCCGCCTGAGGTTCAAGTTTGCACGGTATTCGAGGTATTACGCTGTACTTTCTTGACAAAAAAACAATCAAGAGACCCAACTGAGTCGCTCAACAACTGATCTCTCTGCAAATAAGTGCGTTCTTCAAAAGCTGTTAATTTTGAATGGACCTTACTCCTATTGAATTGGATATTGCCTTGGTTTTTCTTACAATTATGGAGAAGACATTGCTTCAGGCTTCTAAACACGGTTATTTTATGGAAAAACGGGCTAATAAAATTTGGACGTTGTTGGCCTGAATTTCGGTTTAGGAAGATTAGTACTAGGCAACAAAGGTTTAGTGGAAAACCAGCGTATAAATCAAGTAAGTCCAGTTTCATCGCCTGAGGGCTAGAGAGCCATGAACCAACCCCATTCGGCACAACAAACTAAACTGTTTTAAGCAATGCAGAAGATATCAAGATGGAGTCAATGAGTGACGTTCACCAACAGGGTGTATAAACTGAAACACAAGAAGACTTTAATAATGGAGAATTCGTCCACCACAATTTTAGAAATCTTAATTTAAACCGTGTAGACATGGGTTAACCGCCAAAGCATCCGGGCTTGCGCAAAATTCTGTGATGTATTGGGGACGGGTAGTTTTGAATATCAGTTACTGTTCCATTTGATTCTACGATTTTATCAATCCTAAGCCAATGCGCAACACCCCAGCCCCGTATAAGCGGAAATTTGGAAGTTTCGGTCCATAGACGGCCGAATTTAGAAATGAACATTCCATTTTCTAAAACGCGGCTCATATAAGGACGACTTAAACGGACAAGTTGATTGGATTAGTGTGTTAGAGGCGACACTATGAAGCTGTGGAGTCAAAATACAAATATTTCCGACAGCGGCAGGCATCTGCTTATTGTGACAGTTTTGGAATAATTTGCGTCAAATTCAGGTCGACAGCTGAACTAGATAGAAATGAATCTTCAGCGCTCGAAATGTCTGTGGTGAGATGTCTGTGAGCTGAAATGTCCGGGGCCGATATGTCTGGGATCCGTAAAGCGAATGTCTGCTGTTTTCGGATTAGGGAACTGTGTTCGTTACATGCGCTTGATCGCCTATGCGTGACTGTCCGTCATTCTGTAGGTCAATAGCTCCACATGGCCTTCATCGATCATTGGCAGTCCCGTAACCATCTTGCTGGTGTTTCACGCCCAGTTCAATAACTCCAAAAATCCAATGGTAATGCGTGCAGCTGTGGAGGTCCCATTCTTTCACCGAAAAGGGCCATCTTATTTGGGATAGTATATTCGACTTGAAAGGTAAGGGAATGAAAAATCTCCTAAAGTAGCGTCAAGAGTGATTATAGCATCCACTGTAACTTTCGGTCTGGTCGCTTCTGCGCCAAACCGGCTCCTTTCCGCTTAACCATCCACACAAAAGCGTTTAATAGAACATTCGAGTTTTGAGTTCGTTAAAACTGAATTTTCCAGTGGTGTCACTCTCAAACAAAACAGGAACGGACCTATTCAAATGTGAAACACCAGTCGCAGCACTTTGTAACAGAAAGTGAGTGATCTGTGTTAGTGTACACCAATGGTAAATATGTAGAGCTGTGCGTTGATGTTGGCGTAGCAAGCAAGCGGTCGGATGTTGTAGGATGCAATTCAGTTTCACCAAAGTGCATGATACGTATGTTATACACAGATGCCTCAATGTTTGGTACTCAAGAATAGCAAGACAGCAGCGAGAACAGCGGTAGATCCAACACCAAGCTTTGCATTAGTAAAAGCGAAAAAGATAAGCGGTTGTTAATCCCAAACAATCCGTTTGTTTAGCTCTATCTTTCTGACCAATTTTCGTGAGCAAGCCTCTTGGCCCTGCAGAAATGTTTTACTCTGTTCGGTGACCAAAATTTTAAAACCAAGCATGGAATTTCCTGTGAGAATGCTTGCCTAATGTAGACCAATGGGGTGTTTATCTGTGGCCATGGTGTCATCTTTTTCCTACCGAATTTCATCATTTAAATTGCTTTTTACACTTGCTCACAGATGGCACTGTTTATTTATTGAATCTGCATACAGTTCCTTCACAGCTTCCTCAGTTAGTAAAACACACTTTGGCATAGCTGTGTACGAGGCGTTTTTGATCCGTTATTTGTGAACATGAATCAAACGGAACTCCGAACATGTAGCATAGCACATCCAGCACAGAACAGATATCGACAGACTGTGGGGGAACGTACCAAACTACTCTGTGCATTGTCGATTTTAGCGGCATGAAACCAATAATTCACCGGTTAATCGTGTACAGCTAATCTAGGCTCTGAAGTTCATCACAAGTTGCCAGAATGTAGATGATTCTCTAGCTCTTGAAATAAAAAGGACAAACTAGAAACATGAACAGATGCAGTCAGTTTGCCATGGTGAATCGGCTGTGAAGTGCAGATGCTTAAACTTGTCGGTGAAGCAACCACCCGGAAAGCGATTGTTTGCCGGACGGATCTGTCCCTCGGTGTGACATTTTATCCATGCTAGGTGTACTCGGACCTCTCATTTTGCCATCCGTTGCAAACGTTATTTGATATAGCACTAGGAATGATCACGAAAAGGAGGAGAACCCCTGCGAAACACCAAACGTGAATCACTAAACGCTGTCAATTGATTACATTTGAAAAAGCATGTCAGAAAACTTCTCGTAAAAGAAGATTGTGACAAAAAACCGCACAAGCTAGACCTCTGGGGACAAGTAGCACGCATGGCATTTTAGCAAACCCTTTGATGCTTCTAAGGCCTAATTTTTGAACCCCTATTAAGTAGTCTGAAACCTTCTAGGTAGGATGCAATCCGCACCTAGCACACTCTTCCTGTTTACATCAGTATACGTTTTAGGGAAACTTTTAAAAGCTGTCTGTCCCCAACACGTTCATACAGGTCAGAAAAATAATTTACTTTGGCTCGTCTATCTGCTAGAATCGTGTTTGCTGCACCTGTCTGGCCTGATAGACAGACCAGTAATTGCTGTCCAAGAACCCGTTAGATGGATTGCCTGACTTATCTCTAGTTGTTAAAAAAAATCAGTTAATTATTCTGCTAGATTTGGTCCAAAGAAAGCCCTACTGATATATAAGAAATGGTTTCAAAAATATCAGCTTCTAACTAGTAACATTTTTATGTAAAAAAAACTGATCTGTTTTCATTGGCACTAGTAACGCAGAAGGCTTCTTGTTGTTTGATTGTTCGGCTACAAAAGTTTAGATAGATTGCGAATAGCTCTGAGGAAGATAAATCTCCTATCTGATAAGCAGAAAATGTATTGTTGAGGACTGTTTAACCAGTCATGGGGTAAGACACCGGGTTTTTTTTAAAGTTGCGACGGTTGTTTCACCTGTTGTGTATCCCCTCTAGCACCCCAACTAAGTAATGTGTGCATAGATGAGTTCTGCCTTCCTGTGTGACAGTACTCCACGCACTGATTCACAATCGAAATGGTTGAAAACTTTGCTTTGCTTTGTTAACAGAAATGAAAGCTTCTCTCAGATTTTAGGACTTTCATTCATCATTGGTTTACTTGATTCGGTCAATTACCAGTGTACACCTTAGTATTGAGCATATAACGAACCAATATATCCTCAAATTCGTAATGCTTATCAAAATTTTGCCAGTCAAAACTCGTATTCGCGAAGGCAACTGCACCAAAGGAAATAATCGGATCTTATATGCAAGGTTTACTCCATAGATTATCTTCAATTCAGCGATTCCATGCCATTTTACCGACCTCTTTGAAGGAACAACTATTGAGACGTTTTTAGGGTGCTACTGTCCGCTAAGAAGCAACTATCGTGGAACATCGAATTTCAAAGACAACTATAGAGATTGCAGGTTGTTTAATAAAGCGCCTACGTTGAACCTTTTTGATAGAACCCTGAAGGTCTCTACTCAAAAGCAATCAAATTTTGCAGACAGCCACCTTCCGCAGGACCATGACGACCCCTCCACTCCAAACAACAAAATCGTAATTTTATGCGAAGTCCTGGTGAAATATCTCTGCTTTGAAATGCAGTTTATAGGAAAGGAAATTAGGAACACCCCATGAATCTACAAGGAAAATGTTGCGATCCCCAAAGAAGTCGAGCGATCCCGGCGAATGATTATTGATGTCTCTAGCAAATATTATAGCCTGTAAGCTCATGGGGTTACACCGCGGACAGTGACCCATTAACGAATTTTAGGGTGCCTAGAAATCTGTGCTTCATTCATTTTTTCCGAAGTATGATCTCAGATTTCCGAATATCCGAAATTAACTTATAAAAATTTTCTGCTTAGCCAACATATCCACCGACTTGCTAGTTGTGTGGACGAGAGTATCATTTTAGGAAGGTAAAATGTTTTCTGCTGAGTTACTCGTTCTCCTTCCTTTATTACACAGATTATTATAATGGCATCGTACATTAAACTTTCTAAAATAGAGTCTCCATACTCCCGTCTTAAATCTGATTGGCCATCGAGAACCTGAGGTTCGTCAGCCAGGGCGGCGATGTCTTATTGGAAAATTTTTTCTGACTCACCCATGTTTCCTTGTCGAATTAGGAAGACTAATTCTTCTAGGTTTCAACGGTTGATGTCACCCAAATCTTGCTAAATCTTCTTCTCAGAAGCTGTACACTTTCGGATTGTGCATATCGCAAGTTAATACTCGATTATGGCAAGCAAATCCAACTTATTGTTTTTGGGATATTGGTTTGGTATTACCTTGCAGCAATACTATCACAAAGTTTGAAATATTTGGCGAAATATTTCACCGACTAATCTGGAATTTCTTATAACGTCGGATATAAGAATCCGATGAAACTTAAGTGCTTTACGTTGAAACATCAGGATTAACGTACAAGTCCTACATTCAAGTATTTCCCTTCTAGAATTTTCTAGCCATTCCATTCTGTGTGCGTGTAGTCCTGTACATAGAGGCTTATGTTTTTTGCCGGTTTGAGGGTCAGTTCGGTTTGGATCGCCAATAAAACTAAGGCGTGCACTGAAGAACAGGTGCCCAAATCCTGATAGACGCGTCTGACGGCATCGTTTCCTAGGCGACCAACCACAAATTGCACATACAAAACGTTATACTACATTCAAATTAATCTCAATTAAACAACCGAGTAGACATCAATCAAAATCTTTGCATCCCTATAAAAAAAATACTGCGTACGCATAACCACGTGTTTGTTTGGCTTGACGAGTCCAAGTTTAACCCGAAATACACTGCAAGTGTGCACTGATAAAACTGTTAACTTCAAACCTAATGATTTTGCACTAGAAACTTCAAAGTGGCGCACCAGTAAGGTATTTGGTGAAAAGAGTTTGTGCACTATTTTGTTCAGTGTTTGATTTAGTTGTGGTATTTCGTCTCTCCGCAGACCAGGTCGTACGTCATCGTTCAGTTGCTGGTTTTTCCTTACACTGCATTGCATGTAACAGTCTGCACAGTGTGTAATTTTTATCATCGTTCAAATCTGTTAGAAAAGCTTACTGAAATCTTGCCACTGACTTTACAGGATATCGAGACATCGGACGTAAGAGAATCAACTGAACGTTTTTGAGTTAAGAACAGACGATATTTTGGTAAAATTAAAAATGCATCTGTTAAAACCAAACCACATTGTGAAATTACCATTTTGACACATAAATTCATGAAAATCGTCACCCAAGTGCTACATATGGGGAACAAAAACCCTGAGCGAACCGCACAGACCACAGTCAAACAGATGGATGTGTTTGTCTTTTCCTGCCAGATCTGGAAATAATACTTGCACCAGCTCTCAAAAGGAAGCTTAGCTGTCCTCAACAAAGGGGAGGCACTCAAATCCTTTGAATTGTGTGTTCACCGTGATATATTTTTAAAACGTGCACGGAATAAGAGCTGGACAAAGCCAAACCGTGAATGCATTACTTAACCTGGTACGATTACTATTCAGATGCTAGTGTAGGTTTTTCACTCTAGCTATGCAGGTGTCGTGCCTAGCGCTGGTGGCGCAGAGTAGTTGAACGGTCAACTTTCACTCTCCTAAGCGAAATGAAACGCAGCCTCTCATCTGTGAACATCACATCACATAAATAGACAATAAGAGTCCATTAGCGGAAGTTTGTTTTTTCCCTCTTCTTCATACAATGAGATTCTAGAAACACCGGTCCTGAGCAACCGTTGGCCCCTGTCCAGTAGCACGAGGACAACTATGTTTGCGATGCATGTTTTCATCATTGCCGACCACCACAGATGTGCATTGTATATAAAAAGAAACCGGTTGACTTTCACAAGAAGCATTTCTTCCAAAGCACTTAAAACAAGAAGAGCTCTCCCACTGGACAAGATTTTTTTGCCCAGCTTCTTTGACGTGTAAGTCCACACCAACACTACCATGTACGCTCGTGAAGGTCTACATGAAAATTGTGCAAAATATTTTTTGAATATCAAGGGGTCATGACAAACAGCTGGGAAAATAAGACTCACCATGCAAAACTCAAGACTTCTAATCATCCGTATATATGTTGTTCATATGTGCCCTCAAAATATTTTTTAAACGGACTGAAAAATACATATATGATTTCTGATGTTGACAGTACGCCACTTATGTGGCTGACGTATTCTGCTGTCGTGGAACAACGGTCATGAACAGACCGACTGCTCCAAGGCTGTTATAGTTAAACGTGGGACCTGGTCAGAATGGTTTAACGAATAATGATGACAAGACACCAATTACCGCCAGATACTTCCAGAATCTCACAAATTTTTCCGGAAATGTATCGTTGTCTTTTCGCCGAAACACGGTGTGCTAGGTCTCATTGCCCATGATTAGCTTTGGAAGGCCTTCAATTGGGCAAATGGACTATGCCGGACAAAATTATCGCTCTAGATTAGGTTGTTACATTGCGAACTTCTCAAGAGCAAAGCTGATTGCCATTGGGTCTGCTTGGCATAAAAGGTTTTTCTGCTTTGACGTACTGAAGGGGTCAGGCCGAGGGATAACATATCCCACCTTTCGGACTAGCTGAAATAGCGTAGCAGCCAGACAAAGGTAGATAAAATATTTCACGGACAATATCGTTGTGCTCTACCTGTGTTTCTCCAGGCGGTATGTCACACATGTATGTTCTGTTTTGAGTTCCGGACCAATCAGAACCAGAAAACCCGTCGGCTTAAACGTCAGCTAAGTATTATGACCTTGATAAAAAGCTCAAACTATGCTGATAACGATCAAAATTGAACGCGTCCAATAAAGAGCATCATGTTTAACTTCTCCATCGTTACTTGAACAGATTCACCACTTGCCTCAAACCTAGTCAACACTTTCAACAAACAATACTGCACAAATGTACCCAGTGGGTGTAGGGCACCGGTGTAGGAATCGGTCCGTTTATTCGATGCTTTCAATATGGCCGAAATTGCGATATAAATAGACCATTCCAAATAAATGCGACATTTTAAAGCGGTACTACATAGTGTTTTGTCCTTTTTGGCTCCCAGCCAAACCCTACTGAGGTTCCACACCCGGGAAGCAAGCTTTATGTACAAAATAGCTATTTCAGCAAATTTGAACAGAATCGAGACAAAAAAGACAGTTTCCTTTTTGACAAACTATTGTTTCGTCTATATCAACCCCTTACTTCTCGCCAAAAATGATGCCTAAATTTTCCACAAACGCAGTCTCTTTCTGGTTTTTTAGTCGATTGATCCATTGGTTATACTACTTAGTATGCGTTCCAGATGGCAGCGGCTTGCTTTCTCACAAGTAAGTAGATTATACAGTTCCTGTGTCTACAAAATTCCCTGTGTGATTTTCACCTCCGAAGACCAGACGAGACTGGGGAGTCGTTCTCACTGAAGCCAAGTAAATTTGCTCAGTAATGACCATATGTTTTATTCAAAATCTGACCACCTGACCTGAAGACAGACGCACCGACATCTTCCCGCCCGCATCGCACGCTCAGTGATATCCTGTCGACAAAAATCTCGTATGCTGTCATTCACAGGGATTGGAAGAAAACAGAATATAAAACCCTTCAAACATATCTAAGCTAAAAAATCGTAAACGCAATCACCACATCAGCAGTTCCCCGTTTCGTCCACTGACAGTCATTCAGCCACCACAAAGTACACTTTGTCCATACTGTAATGTTTAATCCTGAATGAAAGAAAAATCACAGAAATCGTTTCACGAACTACTACTTCAGAACTGTTTCGTGCCTGTAGTTAGTATTTAAATGATGAGAGCTTTCCGTTTACAACTTCTTCCGCGTGAGCAAAGAATCTTTTCAAGTCGCCGACGGCCAGTCACGGCGGCTTTATACAGTCATGTTTAAATAAACCCAAAGATATGCAGAAGCAGTTGTTTGTGTTTGTCATGAAGGAAGGAAACGCCAACAAACACAGTAGGCCTGGAGAGAAACTGAGTCACTCGTCGGACTTTGGAGGTTGCGAAGTGCTTTTTACCACATTACCTTCCCACAAATCAAAATACATGTTTGGTTTGGTAGTTTCGAATGGCCGTCAACAGTGTTGTTGACGAACTCCTGAAGGGTTGGGCTACGTTGCAAAATGAAGGATATTTAGTAACACAGCACGTTATGTGGTTCACCAAATGCCAGATTTATGTAACTTGAAGGTCATTTCAGTCGAGTGACATTGCAAGGATACAATAGGGCTAACAGTAATAAACAAAACGCGATGACGTTCAATGCAGTTATCTCATTACCTGCTAGCAGGTATTGTGGGTTAAAGGTGAAATAAAACTCACATATGGTTTGTTATTTCAAAATGTTTCTATCTTGACCCAAGAAAATAATTTGCCAATACCATGAAGAATTAATGACAATTATTCATAATTTGGAAATCAAAAGTTTCCTGCCCACGTTGTATTGTTTGTTTCCGGCAATCAGTTTGAACACGTTGAGTTACGCGCAAAACCCCAAAAGTCAAACTGTTCAAATTGAAGTTCATCAACAATTGTGTACTCAATCCGCGGGATTACGCCGGGTTCCACACACCGGTTTAAGACCTGCTAATTTTAGACGGGATTCCGACTCAAGGCAAGATGGCCACAAGTTAGTGAAATCCACTTGCTGATTTAAACAAGACTTGCGATGACAAGGTCAAACAGGGGTTTACGTTCAGGTCAAAACAACAAAGGCGGTACAGGCGCAAAACGGAAACAACAAAAGGGGGAATCAGGTTGTACACAATAAGAATGGAAAAACAGAATTAACAATTTTTCCCATACACTCAGGTGCCTTACAGCTCTCTATGAATCAGCTGAAAACAAAAATTTAGTGATATTCCCTACAAATACGGTGACTATTTTTACATTTGTTTACTTAAAGCCCTTGATTGTTTAAACACTTCTGCTGGAGCAGACCTTTGTCAAATCGTGCAGGCTGGTTGAGTAATTAGCAGGATGAGAATGCAATGTAGCTGTTGGTTTTCAACAAATGAAGCACACCTAAATATGCTAAATATATTGATGAAGCCTTTTTATCATCTTCATGTTAAGAAATTCACACCGCACTGGATCAGGAAAGCTTTTAAGGAAGGTCTCACATTAGATTTATTGCGTCTCATCATTTGGGAGGCATTTAATTTGCGGTGCATCCCTTCATCTGTCCAAAAGTGATCCTTTTTAACCCATGGGTTTTGCAGCCGAAACAGCTGAGTCTGAAAGTGAAACGTAAAAGCGAAGCATGAAAAATGCCATAACGCACTGCTGGACAGCAAGTAGATGGAGGCGATAAACCACACTCGATTAGGATATAATGTTCACAAGTAAAACCGTTCAAAAAGGAGGAATCAAGAAAAAGGAATGTTACTTACTACAAAATGATTATATGAACCACGATGGTAATTATTTTTAGAAATAAAACTGTATTGGTTAAAATGTTGGAATTATCAGTCAATAACACGTTGGAGGGGATTCATCAGGCGGATGTAGCCGGATTCAATACTCCTATGCCCAGGCTTCTACCGATGACAGGTCTCGTCTGTGCTCATGGTATGTGTGAATTTATGCGATTTTTGTTCGGTTTAGCAAGTATGCTGGAATTTGCAAGAAATATCACTACCAGTACACATACTAGGGCGACAATACCGTGGATCACGTTTCCAAGTTCTGCCACTTATTCTCAAGTAATCTAGTCCCTTGGATTCATAATTATTACGTGATTTATGAAATTGTTAACTTCTTGATTCTGGCTATGTCCTAGGAGTCACCACCTTAAAACATTCGTTTTGCGTGCCAAATCAAGCAAGGTCCCTAAAAATAATTTTCACTGATCCAAAAAAAGTATCCCAAACTTCAAGGGGACTAAATCGTTGCAAGCATCGCTAAACAAATCAGTAAAAAATCTTTCCATTCGAAAGAATCTTTGACAAATTTTTAGAAGATTAGAAAAGGAAGGGTAAAAGGGACACGTAATCTAGAAGAATTCCAAGCGGTTGAACTGCCGACGGGGTCACATTAACCTTGTGAGTAGTTTCCTTTATGAAAATGTAATGTGTTGTCTCGAATATCGTTCCAACTGAAACATGAGGCGGCCTTTGTATAGCACATTGAGTTGAGGAATATCATAAACAAGAGATTCGTTTGAGTCTCCCGTGAAAACAGTTGATATACAAATGAGTGTATTTGTCGAAATCAGTCCAATTTGGGTTCAAGTAGAACATAAGGTTGACGGAAACTCGGGGACTGCGCCTACCTGATGAGCCCCAAGAAGGGCGAAACTGGTCGTGGGCTGTCGAAGAGTTTTCAGCAACTTTGTGAGTAGTTTCCTTTATGAAAGTAGGTTGGCTGAAATTCCATCAGTTAAAATTCTGAAAGCTTGTCTCTCCGGTCTCATCTGTGTCAAAGCAAAGTCGTCGACAGGGATAGGAATGTGGATGGTTAGCAGTCTGGCTGGTAGAAGGGAAAGCTAGCAAGGCTTTTCCGTGAAGCATATGAGTGCGATCAAATAGAGGAAGATGGCTGTATTTCAAAGGACAACTGATACCGAAATTTTACTTGCTCTGAGCAGAGTGGCATAACAATCCATAACGGTAAAAACGGGTGACCAACAGAGACACGTCGTCTGACTGTGGCGTAATATAAAGCACTAGAAAAGCTCAAACGTCCAAGCTATTGCGATAGTTTTAAAATGCAAACCTGAAGCAAGAAATAAAAATGTGAACAATGCAACCTTTGTTTATTTGCTTTAGGATAGACAGTGAGTAAATCCTCGCACAAGCAGTCTCTCACATTTCGGCGGGAAAAGATTGTCAAGAACTCTTTCATGATTCTGAATGCAGTCTACGAAAATGCATATAAACAGAATTTTGTGAGCACGAAATGCCATCGTGACCTGAGGAAATTCCTGAGTGACAAAATCTGAACCGGATCTTGATTTACATATAATGTAATACGATGCTAGAATTAACTACATCGCTAAACTATTGGGGATGCGTGCAGGGTGTGAACATTTCAACGCCAGTTGCACTCATAACCGGGATAATTACCTGATTTTCTCTCAAAAGCTAGTTTGGCGCGATTCTATACTCTACGCATCTGCTCACACGTCGTTGACTCGGACACCGCAAGTCCTTGCAAGGGAAACACATTCCCAAAGGAAGCTACCAGGTGACTTGTTTTGACGCTACATTACATTATCATATTGCAAGATAGGAGTCCTATTGACGGTTTAATGAGACTCTAGGTTGCTACGTTACGGAAGCCAATTGATGTAATTACTTTGCCCTTACCTGCATGATCCGAAAATATCACGCACAAATTATTTTTTCAGTCAGCCACTACAATGAAATCCACAAGGTATTTTGCTGGCCATACCATGGATGTCTTGGATTTCATCGAAAAGTGATTGAGTAAAAAACCGATAGACCGACAGCCATGTCCAGTTTATCCTTCTTCTCAAAACATTGTAAATGAATCGACTTGTGGGAACCATAGTCATTTTTTGTTGTGCTGGGTGTCCATATTTTTGCTGAAACCGTTGAAGATGGGTCTTTGCAATCTTTCAGTCAAGTTAACCTTAAATTTTTCCTCAAATGTTTCCACAGAAACGGTTTCTGTTGCATCTCGAAAGGTCATTTGCTGTTCGCGGGTATAATGGTTTGACACTTTTAGGTTTGTAAAAACCGTTCTGTTGTTGTACGCCTGGCCTTGTTTCCCGTGCAAAGATAATGTATCACAAAGCCCTTAGGCTTCAGGAAAGCAAGTTACTTTCAGCAACGCTGTAATGTAGATGGATTCTGAGAGAATTTTTGTGTGTGGTTTATTCTAACCAGTCAGTTCGAGGCTTTACCCAGCCAAGTGCAAGAGGGTAACGTTTAGACGACGGCACAAATGCCTGCGGTGGATAACAAAAAATATACTGTTTATCGATAACAGTATACGTGGATATATGTCTGGAAGCACTGTACGACAGTTTCATCAGGATTGGTCATCTCAAGAGACTACCGGAAGTTTGGAACACGCAACCTGCCAACTAGTAATAAAACTTGAAGGAATTCTAGTGGAAACTCCCAGCAACTGACTAAAATCCCAAGTTTATCTGGGTGAATACGTGATGCTCAACCGTTCTCCGGGTTTCGTAGGTTTCTTCTAATCCGTTTGTCGGGAAAACAGCATTTGGGTAGCGTTTGTATATGTGAACTGGATTTTATGCTCACATTTATGTTTTTCTCAAAATATTATTTATTGTTCCAAACGCAATTCGCCAATGCCAGTTAGCTTTCGCCCCATTTAAGTAGCTTTTATTCAACATTTCCAACTAAATTGTGGTTCATAGCATAAAAGAAAATTGTGAATTGCTAGTTCTATGTTGTAAGTCAAATGTCTCCCTGGCTCAGGAGAATTTCCAATGAATTTAATGAATCACTTTTTGTCTGCACCTAGCAAACGGTTGCTTAAAGATTGGTCACTATGTTTTTCTGCATAAAACTTGGGGACAGGTTATGCAATTTTCTCAGACAAACACTAAGTACGTAGCAAAAGTCACCTAAACGAATACAAAGTTGCGAAACGTAGAACTAGTATAACTGATTTAACCTGAGGAGAAACACAAAACGGCTTTTTTGGTTACACTTTTTCTACTCTATTTCGACTATTTGGGCTGAAACAAGCCAAAACTGAGGATGTGATGAATTCCCGTTTTTCCGATTTCTGCTCATCAAACGTACCTTAGCGTGACATTAAATGACCATAGAATTTGTTTGGCTGACGCAGGAGTAGGGCCACTTCCTTAATTGAGGGGTTTGAATCAAAGAAATCAATAAAGCTAGGCAAGCATCTGGGCACCTGGTTTTATCATTTCCGGCTTTTTTAAAGAAAACCAAATACCTGAGTACAAGTGATTATGGGGTACCAGCAATAAGCTACACTTGGCATTGCTTGATAGTGCCCTTTCAAAGGTGACTGCTTGTAAGTACCCTACTTCTCACATGTCTTCTTGTTGTGTTGCATTATGGCGAAAATAAATTCTACCTCACTGTCAATCTGATTGCCCTCGACAGTTTCATAAAATGTCCAGTGCACGTTGTGGCAAAAGCAGTTTACGATATTTCCGGATATTTCCTATCCTAATTCAAAGAACCCTAAAGCACACTAACTGTTTCTTTGCAACTGTGTCATATTTTGCGTTCACTGCGAGCATTCATTTGCATATTTGTGGCTCTTCGAAATTTAAAGCTTCACTGACCGAATGCCTAACGCACACACAAAACCACATCAAACAAACATTTTGCATACAAGATTTTGTTAACCCACGTTCAGCAATAGATCTGCTCAGCTGGTCAATAGAATTGTTAACGCTAAGCAGTGCAGCTTGCGTTTTATTAAGCTTTGGATTTTGTTCCGTACAGTGCCAAAACCCCGGGATCCGTTTATATTCGTGGTATTTTTGGAACCCACAACTCTGCTGGGAGGTAGAAGAATGCCATTAATATGTAGTGTGAAAAACTCGTGTTTCAACTGGATACTGAGCAAATTATCTTTTGACATGGTTCATATGGTTAGCTTCTTGACTGACGAACTCAAAGATAAACTTTGAAATGACTATGTACGGCGGCCGGTCACCTCAGGGTGACTGCGCTGAAAACAGTACATCCTATGAGAAGTTGCCCCCCCCCCC
>SJOL01010112.1:426330-453394 GCA_004794785.1 Opisthorchis felineus
TATATATATATAATGAGGTCTGTGGTTCTCTATTATTGCACCAGCAACAACAATGTGCGCCAAAACAAGCGATAAAACCGCACACATCGTTATTATTAGTTTTGTTTTTGGATGTTTTGGAACAGAAAAGTGGAAATCGAGGTGAATTGTCTATATCGCCAAGCAGGTAGTTGCTCATTACGGAGAAAACTACTCACACTTCGGACAGATTTTATTGTGACAATCCCAGTCATCAACATAACCATAATCAAACATACCAGACAAGATGGCACGATAACTCGGAAGTGAAGCATCGTTGTCAAATTCGCACTGGAAAATATTTGGGCCTACAGCAATACATGAAGGTGGACAGAAGTCCAACAAAACCGGTATTCTCTTTCCGGTAGTGTTTCACGAATGCTTGAGCAAAAAGTCCCGCAAAAAATCTACAACTGCTCTGGGACTAAATTGATTGCTACTGACAAAAGTTTGTCTTTAGTGGCCTGCGAACATTGAAAACTGTTATCTAAAATTCCGGTGCTGTCCTCATCTGAGGATGTTGGAGTTCAACGAGCCTAAATATAGATATTTCAATGGAACTCTCCTATCGCATGCTAGTCAAAGTATGATTATGGAGTCTCTTACTGAGGGGTAGTGGCATCGGTAGAGTTGCTGCAAGACACCGGCTCCCTCGTAATTTTACCACCAAGGTGGGGTTAGTCAAGCATTGTTACTGGATCCCCGTGGGCAGTTGGATGCTAAATAATTGAAACAAAAACGAGACTGATCGGTTGATTCCTTTGGCAAAGCTTTAGTTCCTTGAGTACAGGCAACAATGTGACAGTCATTGCCATGGTTTCCAGGCCAATGTCCTTGGGAGTTTTGTTCAACTCCAGTGAACCGTAGAATGACGTATCCGTTTGTCAGTTCAACCAACCGAAGTTTTCCATCTTGTGATGCCTTCTTGCGTATTTAAGGTGCTTATACGGAATTCAGAGGTCTGTTTGCAGTTGCGTCTGCATAAACAACAAGCTTTTGTGTGATAGAATAAGGACTGAACACTGCCTTTAAGTTCTTTCTTACAGGCACACTGGTAAGGAAACTGCAAATGACAAACCCTTGCAAACATAACTGCCTATTTCGTGCACAGTGGTCTCCAGATTAACTGTTGTGGAGTGACATGCCTTTTGAGATGTTATTTTTATTGGTTTTGGGGCTGAGGAAGGGACATTCTTACGAGTTCAATCGAACTGCGAAAACTAGAAAATGGATGGGTAACCCAACAAGCACTTCACAACTGATCTCTCCTGTCCAAGGAAGTATTTTTTTATACGTCTTACGTCTTCTAGGTTATTTTTAATGTACTCCATCGCACGTCTAGGACAGAATGCAGCCGTTCTTTTCGTATAATGTCTGCGTAATTAAATCTTTGAAGCCCACAAGGAAAGGAAGCCTCTGCGAGTTTTGATTCCGTTCCAAGTTATGATGTTTTCTACTGTAGAAATTAACTCAAAAATTTTGCCACGGCCTAATTTTGAATGATTGAGTTTGAGTTACTTTGCTTCTGGCATCGGAATTAAAAAATACGCTTCGGTATCTGAGTAGTCAAATTTTCAATATAAAACATTCAATATAAAATGTCCCAAAATTATCTGATATATGCTGTAACGTAAGTTACGCTCTTTTATTCACAATCTAGGGAAGAAATGCATTTTCTCCGTGAGCTACGCTTCCGTTTGTGTTAAAACTCAAAAGGATACATCCAACAAATTATGCGCCTAAATTTCTTGACAACTTAGGGGGTTATTAGCAGGTAAACTTGAAGAGGTCGCGTCTGAATACTTCTGAGGGTGTTGGTGTACCCTTGGAAGACAAGCGATCAAAAAAGCTCTTGGTCACGGTTTTTCACACTATCCTGCATTTGGAAGCTGTGCACATTGTCTTCCAAAAGGCACGAACAAAACAAAAGCGCTAAAATTTCCGAGCAAAAGAGTGTACAACTAAAGCCCATGGGTTCGTTGTGTATATCCTTCGAATAAGAGCCATAGATGATTAACTTCATCAACTCAGTCTTTTTTCCTGCTAGCCTTGTTTGAAACGTGTGCAACACACACGCATTCCCATTTTCTCTACAGTTTTTTAACTCGACATGATTTTAAAACAAATAAGTTTCAATATACATTGGTCAGTTTATCTGCCAGTTGACTAATAAAAATTGAAATAGAATCCAGAAATAGACGGGTTTAGATGGATTAAAATTCTCCACGGATTCTAAAATCAGTATATTAAGACCCGGCCTAGATATAACACCCTACTCATAAGGTTGATGAAAACTGCAGCCCACTATCGGTTTTACCCTTGTAATGCGCTCTTTTCCGGGCACTGCAAAGCTGAATGTATGTGCTCTTCTGTGGTGCTCGACATGTGATTTCCAGTGTCAAGCAACGAAACGAGCCATCCAGCTGACAATATTCCCATCCAATTTGAATCACTGCATCAGGATTCAGTACAATGACTTTTCGGCACAAAACGCTACTCATGGGGCTACTGAAGGCTGTTTGACGGTCCACTACGTGTTTGTCCTTTTTGGAGCCCGTCAAGTAGGCGTGGTGCTCATGTTTTAATGAATAAGCTTAATCCAGCTTATTTGTGAGTCACGCTAATATTAATGGGGAACTGAACTGGACGTGTAGTTTCGAGTCTCAAGTCGAAATGAAACCATTTCGCAAGGGGTGCTACCATATGATACAACTGTGTTGTAAACTGCTGAGAATTTATCCACTGAATGGTTGCAAAAATTGGTAACTCAAACGATTAACTAACAGACCAAGTGGGCACTACGTTGGCTAATACACCTTCTCTGAGCACAGTGAAGACCCCATACTTTGATAACCGTGACCACTGACTGAGGTCATGTCAACCAAAGACCGGAAAAACAAAAAGTAAATTGAATGGTGCAGACTTTAATAAACAAGCATTCCCCTGATGTAGGCAAACAGCTGAACCACTAGATGACCGGGGCATCAGAGATAAACCAGCGAGGAAACTCACACGAGTTTTGGCGGAAATCGATGACTGTATGAACTAAGCCTGTCTATGAGTAATCTAAGCATGCATAAGTCATCCTGAAATTTTGTGACGCGTAATACTAGAGATGCCCTGAACCACTCTGAGCAGAGACAAATAGTTGCAAACAGTTACGAATCCATCTAGGATATGGAGAGATTTTCACATATTTTTGAACAAATTATCTCCTCGGAAGGATAGTATGTCATGGAGAAATCATTGGGCGAGATGAAAAATCCCGTTGCTGTGGTGTGGTCCTAACAAGCATTAATTTACAGCTTAGTGAAAGAATCAATTAATCTTTACCTTCGAAGGCAAACTAGAGCAAACTCTCTAACGACTGATTGACCACAAACTAAAAACTCGTATATTTAGTATAGGTTGTCTGCTGCAGTGAAGTTTTGCCTGAAAAGTAAAAAAAAACAGACATTAATTGAGTCGGAACCGAAAGTTTATGCATGACTTGCTACTGACCACAGATTTGTTCAATTATGTACAAGCTGGTTTTGTGCAGACTTACCTCCAATCTAATCTTCTAGTCGAATGACCACTTCCGTCATGTCCTCCAGGCAATGGAGTTCTCCCATCCAGCCCGATCGATACTGATCGGACACGACTGTCTATTACTGCTTGCTATATATTTCTGAAGTACTCAGTGAAGAGTGTGATCCCGACGTAACAATGCAGAAAACAGACACGAGGGAATGCACAAGATACAAAAAATGATGTGAAAGGTTCCAGGTGAAGACATGACAGTACCAGTTTTTCAGTGAGATAAAATAGTCTCCAAGATATGGAAGAATGCATTCCTTGGAAGCACAATTGTACAAACCAGCAGCTGAAGGGAGGACAATCAATTTTCCGATGTTTAATTCGCAGTAAGCGCCATCATAGTCAGGACTCACACAAGTGTCATGTCCGATAGTGACTATTGCCCCAAACTCCACCGACGATACCCACTAATATACCGTATATGTTTCAGATAGGTGTTTTGTCTAGACTGGACAAGTTAGAGCATCTGTTGCAAGGGCACACACAAAAACTTGCCTACAAGCCAGTACTCTTAGTAGATTACGTTAAACCACGATGAAAACGCTCCTCCAGTTAAGCTTTTTTGCCATTTCAGTGGGAACTATATAAAGCTTAGTAAAGCGACGATTGCTCATGAAAACCCCTCGGTGAATTTTTGGGGTATTTTGCATAAACAGACCTTTACTTGGTCCGCAGGTCACTGAAAAATGACCACAACTGAACGTTACACAGCTGGATGTTTCTCAAACAGACAGCTAAAAAGGCGAGTCAACAAATATTCCCACCCAGCCCATTGTTCTGAGTAGAAAACGCGCGAATTTTTCACTACAAAGCATCGAGATTTATCAACAAAATAGTTCAGTGGTTTACTGTTATTTGTGCAAAACACAAAAAGAAGTAATTATTCTTTTATCTTTTCCGCAACCCTCACACTAAACCACTTGTAAATAATGACTCATTGAAATTTCAGCAAGTTGCACTCTCATTTGTTGAAAAGTTAACTATGATCCATTTATATGTTTCTGTGCACAGGTGTGTAGATTTTTCTCTTCAATAAACAGGAAGCCAATGACTGGTCATTCTGTTCAATTTTATTTTTTAACTAAATCAAACCGTCAGCTGATCACGAAAGTGAAACACGAGCCAAGTTTTAAGTAAGCTTCCAAATGTACTTTTATTACAAAGGATTGTAGGAAGTCTTAAATGCCGCAACAGAGATTGCACCTGATCGTTCAAGTCACTAACAAGCTGCTCTGCATCTAATATATCAAAGGACTGTTTAATCTGCCGAACACATTTGACCTACCAATATTTTTCCATTCTTTTAACCTGGACATATGTCGCCAGTTTCCAGTATTATGAATGTCATTCGCGAAACTACGTACCCATTCAGTGAGTGACAAACCAAGTATTAATGGAGACTTCGCCGTGCGAGTAAAGCTAGTCTATGCCGAAAAGCCTAGCGGCACTGTATGGCTATTGGGAATCATCAGCAGTGCGCATCACACATAACTCCACGGAATCTCGAACCCGCCAACTTCTGGTTTGAACACTGAACCATTCGGCTACGAGAGCTGATCTACAGCGTGATAGACTCGACATAGCGCTGCTCACCCTTTGGTCAGGCGGCACACATTGCGTGGTCACATGTGGTGACTTACTCCTCAACTAACGATTTCTAAGATGACACCTTTATTCCTCGCATAAATTTTATTTTTGCCCTGAGCTACTTACAGGTTGTCACTGGTGTAGAGAGTTTTGGAAATGTTAATGGGGATTTCATTGCTGCACGAGGAGCCGGCCAAAAGGTGACTACTTGACGTGGACCCCATGATTGAAGGGTCAACGGGGCCGTATGCTGTCTAAGTACCAGCTAATCACATCGCTCATCAGCCACTCGTGTCCGAACGGCCAGATGTTTAAACTACTAACCAGGGGGTCCCTGGTTCGAGACTCTCTGGAATTTCGTGAGATGCACGATGCATCCTGAGATTCATCAGGTAGACCGGACGGGCGGGAAAAACATCCACCTTGGTTGGAAAATTTATGTTGTTTCCATCATACCCATGTGCTCGTGAGTGTATATCAGCTGTACTTGACACCTAACCATCGTCAATTCCCTCAGGGGAAAACGCAGCATAAATGTGAAATAGTAAAAAGGTGATCGTTTCAGAGCTGATTCTGTGGTTTTTGTAAGGCCGGAAAATCAAATTAGTGGTGTGAAACATGTCATCTAGGAAAAGGACTATTCTAATCGGCTGCCAAGTACCATGTTCGTGGGAGGCATGGGATCAAATGACAAGTTTAACTGACCGCTTGTCAATCAACATGTGTTGTTACGCAAGCCTACGCACCCCAAACACAGATGAACGCATCTGAAGCCACTTCCCTTTCTTTACCAGATGATCTATTTTTCGGATCATTCGTTTAATTCTACAAAGCGTTTTGTTTCAACACTAGCCGAGAGAGCCTGGTGCTGATATGTCCAAAAATGTCAAACGTTTTGAACACTGGTAATTACAATGACCATGTTTACTTTATAATTTCACTTTTGTAGATTCATTCCCATTGATGCCAAATCTTCGGTGTTGTGCTGGTACGCATACAGGTCTGTGTGCGCGAACTCATGCACTCAGAATCTTACTCAGTCCCCAGGAAACCATTTATTCGGGTTTCCCCGTCCACGTTCGTCAAGGTGCTGGCAACTGCTCAGCGAGAAACCCAGGTGTTCTGTAGTGAAGGATGGCATTGAACCCAGAGAATACTTGCAGGCAGTTGTTGTATCTTAGTACAGCAACTGTTTTATATTCATTAGCACGTAGATCATTATCACATAATAGTACAAATTGTCAGTTGCACCTATCGCTGAACACCTGCTCGGGTTCTTCAACCAATACAGGGGATGTGGCGGGTTCGAATTTGTCGGCTGCCCCATGAGGAATGAACTACCGATGATTTATAATGCGGACAAAATAGTTTTACATTGTCTCTCGACTGCTAGCGCAGATGTGCTTCACTTAAAGGAAACTACCTTGTTTGCTTGCAAAAATTGCTCGGTGTGTAACCGCTGGCTAAACTGCTGGAGATACAACACAGAAATGCCATAACAATCAATAAAACCCATGTTGTGCTACTCAGACTCAGGGTCTTTCACAGCTTACACAAAAAGAAAGGCAATCCTGCAACTACTGTATTTCTTTCACCTTTATCAAGCTTCAACAGACTGTTCAGTTTTGTCCTCTATCTCATACCCAGCTTACGTAATTTTCAAAGAAGACTGTTTGCTAAACTCTAATCCTCTTCTCCTCATTTACCTTGCACTTCAGATTTCGGAACCGCTTCGACCGGATCAACTCAACCAAATTGTAAGTCTTTGCATGCCTTTTCTACTGAGTCAGCAAACATTTTACTTGTAATAAAATTTATAAAGTCATTCAGGGTGTATTTATGGATTACTAACACGAAATTTTGACTGATTATATAAAGTTAGCCGCAAAAAATCCAGGACCAGTATTTCTACTAAATTACTAAATTTTAGAAGATTATGGAAGACGCAACTGGGGAACACCGGTCTACTGAACTGTAGAGCCAGTCGGTGTAACTTGGTTCATTATAGATGGCTTTCGATGCCGGCTTAGGAGACCAACCTGAGAAGATTTTCTCCTTAGATTTTGGTGCCGTGACCAGGATGCGAATTAAGATCCCGTGGTCACAACCTTCTGAGGACGGGGATGTGCGGACCTTACTGGAGGATTTCGAAGATGTTGTGGAGGCGGCTGGACTGGAGACGGACCCGGGTAAGTTGACGGCACTGAAGACCCTCCTCTGAGGCCGGGCGAAAGTGGCCCTGGATGCAGCCAGAAGGGGCCCTCGGAAGATGGACTGAGTCTCTGCGAAGAAAGCTCTTTCAGCGGAGTTCGACACACCGGCCGTACCAAATCAACGGGTGACGACGATCAGTGCAGTGGTAATGCATCACACCGTGGCCAACCACGGAGTGCCAAAAATGATCCTAACGGATCAGGGGCCTTGCTTTGGCAGCGAAGAGTTTAGGAGTTGCTTGCGGAGGCTGGGCATCAAACGGCTAAGGATAGCACCCCACCACCCACAAACAAACGGCCTAACCGAGCACAATAACCGAACGATGAAGGAGTGGCTGGCGGCCAAAGGAGATGTCTGGGAAGTGAACCTGCCGATGGTGTTGTTAGCACATCGTACTTCCGTACAGCCGCCCACAGACGGGTCCCTGCCCATGCTGACGTACGGTCGATATCCGTGCCTTCCAGTTGATTAGGAAATAGGGTTGTGGCCGACAACACGCTTGTCTCCGGAGGAGCTAAGACAGGAAAGGCTGAAAGCTCGAGAAAACTTGTCCGCCGTTCAGGAAAAGACTAGACAGAAAACTGCAAGCGAAAATTCACGACCATTCCCCGTTGGCGCGTAGGTCAAACGGAAGGATCATCAGAATCCTGGAAGGAGTGGGCTGGGGTCATGCAAGCTGGGAAGTCGGTGGCAAGGCCCGTTTTTCGTTACCGACTGCCGGGGAAACGTCTATACAATTCAGGACGGTCGAGGATCGAAAAGAGTAAACGGTACTCAGCTTCGGAAGTGGCATGATACACCCGAAGGGCTGCCGAATAGACCAGCTGGGGCCGACCTAATGGATGTAAATGGAACTCGGTGGCATGCACGCGACCTTTAAAGGGGAAAAGTGTGTAACGGTGGATACTACTGATGAGGCATGCAAGTAGTCTGTGCTTTTCTCGAAGCTCCGCCCCGCATCTAATGGAAGGTGAGGGTTATTACGGAACTTGTGGAACTGCATCGTAGTGTTCGCTTACATTTGCGTGATAGTCACTGAATACCCAGTAAAGTTCAAGAAGACGCCTGAGAATGTTCAGTTTTTAAAAACTATGTGCATACGAGACGTTTACTTTCCTGTCCAGTAGTTTGCAACTGCTTAGTTGGTGTTTGCTAATAAACGACTTCGTGGAGAAGGGCTGTCCTCTTTACACTGGGGTCTCGGCAATCTGTGGTTTGGAGGCGGGCGAGCACTTGATAATGACTAGTGAAACGATGAGGTTGATTTTTAGAGACGTATGCATTAACATATGAAGTAAGCTGATATGAGATTCTTGGTCGGCCACGTGATCTAGGAAAATAAGGCGGGAATGTTAAAAATCAACCATCCTCAAGTACTCAGGCTTACACTATTGAGCCTATTCTCAGCATAAAAATGGACCAAAAATCGCTAATCTGGTCCTGTAGAAGAATACTGTATGAAAACATTTATGCTAAAATAGTGATCTTACCATTGGTGGTTAGTCATAGCCCTCATCGACTTTTCCCGTTTGAAACAAACGTGTAATTTTACTACTTATTTAACAGCGTAGCTTTCATCCTGTAATTGAAGCCAATCCAAGACACAAATTCGAGGAGCACTGTACAGCTGTTTCATCGGTACTGAAAATCACTTATGGTGCATATGCCACGAATCTCTATGGAGATTTGAACTCACAGTCTCCCGGTTGTTGATAAACTATAAGCAGCTTAGAATGGACAGGAATTAACAAGACGGGTAAACGTTCTACTTCAGAAGTCGTCAGTCAAAGAGCTATTCAGAATATGAGTTCCGTGGCTGAAGGTCGGGTGGCTGTCTATACTGTCAACACCGGTGATCAATCGTTTGAAGACAAGCGGATGAGTCTCCGACTACCAAGCAGGGGGTCGCCAGTTCAAATCTCTTGGGGATTCATGACATGATAATGCCTAATAATGATGAAATTGCTGTACAGTGCACCTCGAGTGTTCAGTGCAGAGCAACTTCACTCCATCCATTAAAACTCACCAAATCTCCACATAATAACGCCAAGAATATTCACTGAATTTTTACGAGCGCCGTAACAAAATCAAGAATGCAGGATAGCTGGTCACCGCATCTGGAGCTGCGCGAAAAGCAAACGATGCAATAAACCAAAACTGAAACCGAAAAAGAACTACGTTTCGGCGGATTGCGGAAAAACGTAGTCAATATATCGGATCACAGAGCAGATGCGCCAGTATGTAATATTTGCCGTTTTCATAACCTAACCGTGTACCGTTTTAAAAATGCATGTTTTGGTCTAGTCAAGCTGTTCGATCGTAGGCGAACTGTCACCATATGTTCGTATGATTTCGTTCCACAGCTGTGGTTCCTAACTATCCTGCATACTGGAAATGCAACGACGAGAAATGTATCGAATTTAAGCAAAACTGGTTAGTTACCCTCGGGGGGAGAATTTATTCAGCGGTTTATTTTTTAAATTTTATAACGATGGATCACCGTTACTACATGGACTTTATTGCCAATCAATACACAGCTTGAAAATGTATCAGAATAGCGAAGGTTTATGTGAGTTTGCTGCCTGTTAATCAACTGCATGTTGCCCTGACTCTGTGAAATGTTTCCGAGCTATTTTTCGGTCTCGGCGAAGGGAATAACAGCCAACTGAACAGAGACCAACCAACTGCATTGAATCACTGCAGGAAACGTAAATTCAGCCACTTCCGTTTAAGCTACCTAGCCTTAGTTCCAGTGTGCTTGGTGATAAAAAATCTGTGTAAGTCCAACAGTGTTTGAGCATTTATAACAAGGTTTTTGGTGCATTTTTGAGAAGAGTAGCATTAGTGGTCCCCCCTTATAAGAGCGACGTATCAAGCAAGGTATATTTATTCCCCCCGAGGGAAATCCATCTTATTCAAAGAAACGTGGTTTTGGAGCATTGTTGTATCGCTCTGACTACCTATTTCTGCCGAAAATTTGCTTTGCTTCTTGGATACAGTATGCTGGAATGAACAGCATGCTCTCGGGCAGAGTGGCCATCATACCATTGTATAAACAACAATCTGTGTGTGTGCAAAAGTCATTCGACAAATCATTAGACTAACAAAAAACGATTTAAGACTTTATCGTTTCCATCGGTCAGAGGCCCACTCAGTAGCCATCATCCGTCTACTATATCCGGTGTCCCTCATCCCAGAAGTCTCGTTCTGATCTGTCAGAATTTGACGTTGTCACATGACTTAGTTGTCACCCACTACGTCTGTTTTGTCCAATGAGAACTAGAATGAATTCTGTTTCACTGAAGGTTATGGACAGGTTTCTCAGTACTTGTATTCTCCCATGCTGAACTTATTGTTTCTGAGTCCACTTCTGGAAGTTTAGTGCCTTAACGTCAGATTGCCAAGACACTTTGCTGTGTATACCGGAACCTCAGGGAAAGTCTTGGCTGACACCACGGTAAGCGTTCCAAATTTACCCAACTAGTCCTCTCCAACGTTCTTTCGGCTCTTTCTAAGGCGCTCACTAAAGCCATATTAGTTTGTGTACACTCGGTCCAAGTGAACAATTTTACTTGCCGAATCCTACATTAACCATGGTACTATTACCCCTTAATTACCTCGCATCGGATATATTTTGTAAAACATCCGCTGGTAGGTCTTTCTGGCCACTTTTAATGAGCATCCAGCACTGTAAAAGTGCATGCTGAAAATTCATCGTCTGATGCATGAATACCTGCATTACTTGACTTGATGTGAATCAGTCATTCTGCTGGTTAGCCACTCATGAGGAACTGCACATCCTTCGACCAACTTGATGCTCTAGGCTTCATATCGTCTCAGAGATTTGTGAGACTCGTACTATCTCTTATTTCTAACGAAACAGCTCGGCGGCCCTTCCCGGCTTTTTGCATGGCTTGATTTCACTTGAAAGATAGCTCATAATACGATCAATCCATAGAGCATCCACGAAGAACTGGAGTCAACAATTTCACATTCCAGCCCATAACACAAGGATTTTTTAAATTCAAAATTTCTTTAACTGAGTTTTGTAATGCTTCTCTTGATTGTGACATGCTGGTGCAGTCATGTTGAGAATTTTGTGAGGTCCATCAATGGAGCCGAAATTCACACGCTACTGACAGGATACTGAAAAGATACACTTGTTTGGCCAGCCAGATTTGCCGATCAAACGCCGGTTGATTTCTTCTTCCCGTTTTTGCTGTACCCGTGCCAAGTGGACTGGATTTTGTGCCCGTGGTAGTTATCCATATACTGGGTCAGTATGTCCCCCACTGTCTGGCCTGGCATGTTATTAGTAGATGCACGCAGAATCCACTGTTTGCGGTGGGATGATAGACTGCTTACACTGCGATGGACCGCCAAAGTTTAGACCAGTTTGTGCAAGACTAAACTTTAATATTTAAGAATTTAGAGAAGATTGTCACTTAGAGTTGATGTGGTTCTGTGTAACCCAAACGAAAGTGTAGAGATACACCTTTGAGTCATTCCCCCGCTAATCCATACACACCGTCTACTGAACCAACTGAAGCGAATGAAATTTTTTAGTTGATAGTGACGGTAAGGTCACAGATTGATAAGCACGGTTTGTAATCACTAGCTCGCCTACTCCATTGCTTCTGTAACTGGTTAACACCTGGACAAACGCAGTGACATAACTATTTCTCAAGGAATAGAATCGAACATCATTGTGTGATCACGTGGTCTTCCGTTCAGCTGTAACTTCCTTTTGATGCCTAGCTGCCGTGCCACCCGAAGGTAGCACGACGGCCGTGACTCAAACCTAGACAGGAGCAGTCGAGATGCAGAGGGTGGGTTGGAACCACAAACCTTCCGGTCAGTAAATTCGCGTCTTAACCACTCAGCTACCTCGAGCTCACTTTTTCTTTGCCTGTGGGTGAGTAGTGTATCCATGGAATTCCCACTCATGCAGTACTCTTCTTAGCTTGATGAGGTTGGTTTCGCTGTCGCATAATTAAAGGGGACTATTTGAACGCGAGTTTCGTCCCAGTGAAGCTAATGGAAATGACAAGGCAGCCACTTTGCAAAGTATCATCACAGTGGCCGGAGGATAGTTAAAATAATATCATGTGGAGTTAAAACTGGATCATCTAAGGATGTGCCTACAATGTTTTTAATCGGGTAGCCCAGGTTGTTTTGGAATTCGGAATTTATCGATTTTCCATGCCGATACTCCCTCAACTCACAACAGACGGTATTGAGGTGAGTACATTTGCGCTTTTATTTACTTGAGGTCCCAGGACTGATCTGTATATCAATTCAGCGGAATTATGATTGCGCGTCACAGGACATTCTTAAGTAATCTGCCTCTACAAAGTTCCAATAGCGAAAAACCATTCCGCAGTAGATTAGGATAATCTCATATTATTGCAAACACCTTCCCCGAAAACTTTCCACAAATAACGTCGCTGCGCCTCCCGGTGTGCATATGGGGTGATCCGATGCCTCGGTTCCACCTTGATATGATGAAACGTTCGGTAGATGTAGAATTTTTGCCGTCAGAATTGAAGATGTCCTGTAAAACTGAATGTACGTAAAGGCGCATCGCTTCTTTAACGTACCGTGATTCAGCCTGGGAATTCGAAATATCTTGGCTCCCTATTTGAGGCCGGCTGAAAAAAGCAAGTTCGAGAATCACTTAGATCAACACACGTTAAGCACACACTTGTCTAAGAGGTCCCCTTCTCTTCCATCGGTCGTGGCGACTTCCGTGTAACTTGAAATCTCTACCATGAAATACTGTTGCAAATCCTGCTGTAGCATTCCAAGACAAGGTGCCAGGGAACAGGTCTTTTCGCAACGTTTTGTGCAGACTAATCCAGATAAATATTTGAAGTAAATATATGAACATCGTTTTAGACGTCTTCTGTGAGGCAGGTTCAGCAATATTTAATTGCATAATACCGGCAGGGGTTCCCCTGAGGATGGACTTAATAAACAGTTCTCTTCCGTTCTCGAGTTGAATAATTTGTCCGAAGACGCAATTTTGTTAGACAATTTAGTGTGCGGGTTGATAATTAATGTCCACTGTGCATTCGTTGGCTTTGTTTTGCTTTTTCGCTTTTTTACAGAAACATTAAATCACCACAAACATAGATTTGCTTCCGCTCCAGGAGAGACAGCATCCGTGAATTGGGTTTCAAGAAGAGTCAGGTCTGCAGTATACCTGGAACTGAGTTTGTTGACCGTTGGTCTGTATGATTTTTTAGGCACTCTGCTAAAAGGTATATTGATATTGTAGAGATTTCGTCCTGTGAGTGCAGCCAATCCATGCTGAAAGGCCAAGAAGCACTGTAGAGCTGTTTCATTCTTATTGGGATTACTCATCAGTGTGCATCTCACGAAACTCCAGAGAGTCTCGAACCCTCGAGCTCCCGGCTAGTAGTTTAGACGCTTAACCGTTCAGCCACAAGCGGCTGATCGGCAGTGTGATTTACTTACACTTAGACAGGATATGGCACCACCCATCCTTCAATCACGGGGTTCACATCACGCGGTCACACGTGTTGATTGGCTCCTCGAGCAACGACTTCTCAGCTGAAAGTTTTACTTATCGGGTGAAGTTTATTCTTACACTGAGCTACCTATAGATTGTTGGTAGTGTGAGGCGATTTGGGAATTTTTGTGGAAATTTCGTCCTGTAAGTGCTGCGGTTAAGTGTTCAAACTACTAACCAGGAGGTCGCGGGTTCGAGACTCTCCAGAGTTCCGTGAGATTCACACTACTGATGATTCCCAATAAGGGTGAACCAGCTGTACAATGCTTCTCGGCTTTTCAGCGTGGATTAGTTGCACTTAAAGGACGAACTCTCCACAAAAATTTCCAAATCTCCTCACATTACCAACAATAGATTGGTATTGTGATAAGGGCGGTAGGGCTCTAGTAATTTCGACTAACGAGATTACAGGAGAGATTACAAAAGACCAAACTACACAGTAATCCCATTCAAGAAGGAGAATCACCCTTCACAGCAACATTCTTTGAGATCCGCGACGTTGTGTGAAATTCCCCCTTCAAATAGAGGCCACTTCTTTGGCAAGACCGAAACACTTTGGTTTGTGGTGTACTCATCGTTGTTGTAAGTAAAGCCAGTCTAAGCTGAAGCCGTGAAGCGCTGTGCGGTCGTCTTATCCTTGTTGGGAAACATCAGCAGCGCGCATCTCACGAAGCTCCAGGCTCACTTCAACTTCCTGGCTAATAGCTTGAACAATCAACCGTTCATTCACGAGCGGCTGATTAGTCTTGCGATTAACTTCCACATTTAAACAAATGGAAAACGAATGTGAAGTCAGTAGAATTCCATTGCGCTCTTGTTTCTGGATTGGTTTTGGCTAGATGCGATTCAGAAAAGTTGATCTGATGAGAAAAAAACAGTAAATTAAAAAGTGGAGAAATTATGAAGAAGTGAAAATATGCGAGAGGACGGAATTTAGTATTTGGTACGACAGAGGTTTTAAGGTTCGTGAAATTTGTTACGAAAGGTCTGAAGCTAAAATACGGTGTGTCGTTTTCCAATGTCTCGGCAATCCATTTTTAGGGATTTTTTCACAATCAGTTGTATTATGCCTTTATACTTTTCACATTACATGCCACATGGCGTTCAGTGAGCTGTAAGCCATGTAAGGCCAGGAATTTACAACCATCGTTCTTGAAGACACTTCAATATTGATCGTGCTCAGTTCTCCAATTACCATCCGCCTAACTTCGCATTTAGAATCGAGATTGAAAGAAAATACAATGCTGAACTTCCATTTACAAATTTGGAAGTAATTAGTGGAGTATTCAGACGAATCCCGTGTTAGTAACATTTTTGACTGAAATCGCCGCATAAAGTTTGTCGTATATTCCTTTAAGTGATTCGAATTATAAAACCAATGAAGACCACTATCAACGCTTTTCCACTTTTGTATTCATCCAATGAACGTAGTATCCCGATGAGAATTGCTAAAAATTCGGAGCTGTGCCTGCCTGCTGAGCCAAAAATAGGCTATCCGGCAATCAGTCTTTGAAACTTTGCTAAAAATCTTAAAAGTTCGGGGGATGTTTTGAACATTGTTCTAGATAAAAATGAGGCGGTCTTTCTGCACCACAGTCAGACTAACGCGAACAGAAGATTCGGTCGATATATGGCCCATGATGATATCATTTGACTTAGCTACTTTGAGGTGATTGTCGACCTGAACAGTTTATTTTGGGGGAGAATATTCACAAAAATGTCCGTATTTTTCCGGACACAACCATGCAGCTTCTTTTTGGGTCGTTCAAAGATTTTCCCGAAAAGGATGAATTTATATACTACATTTATAAGGCTCGTTTTGTATGAGTTTAAAATTAGGAAGTAGTTATTTTATCCAACGCTTTGTCTGTTTTCTTTGCATTTCAGTTTACGTTGGCTGATCACTCATTGTTTGACCACCCATTGCATCTCACTTATGATATTTCTCGTCACAAAAGCCAACAGACCTAGATAGATTCCACACTTTTGTGACACATCTACCCCCTTTTTTTGCAGCTCTTCCGGATCTGTGCTGGCGGCAGTTACACAGCTGACGTCTTGTGCTTCTTCTGGTGTGCGATGTGCGTATGTCATTTATCCTCACTAGGACCTTCCAAGACATTCCGCCTAGTGGGTGGCTTGTATTACAGCGGCCCCATGAATCAACCACTTAAATAGGTTTTAGGTGAATTTGCAAACCTAGTTTGGCCGCAAGAACTTACAGAATTGTCCCCTTCCCGAAGGATGCGCAGGTGAATCGGAGATCGAAGGAGTCCAAAGGAAGGGCAGAGTTGCTGCGGCAACTTATTCATGCCAAGACAAGCGCGAATTATATGTATTCGCCCACATTCGTGTGTGCTCCGAGGCTCTGTTCAATTGTTCATGAGTTTCTTGGGACATACTTAGATTTGTAGCGGCGCTTCATTATTCGTATTTGTTTCCTGTGTGACTACTACTTAACACAATCGCTGTTATTTAAACCTTGTGACATTTAGGACACGAACCTTCATCGGCCATTTTTTAAGTGTTTCACAGTAAGCTGAAATTGGCGAATCAGAGATGGTTCAGATGGTCAGCTGGTACCAAAATTAACTCAAGCATTCTATGTTGCTTAGTTTACAGTTTACCATTTTGCACACCTTTTCATGAATACTGTCAAAATCTGTTTTCCAGTTGGCTCAGTACGGATTCTTGGACGATCAGATATTACCTTCAGCCTGGGTCGGTCCCTATCCCTCGCAGAGGCCGGTTTCGATGGGACCCACGCTTCCATCTTTCGGTCCCGGAGCAGTTCCAACTACGGCGCATGCACCTTCGCCATTCGCACACCCCCCACAGAGCGCTTTTTATGGTCCTCCCACATCTGTGCCTTCCGCTGCTGTCACCGCTCCTCAGGTGCCTTTAGTCGTTCACATGCCTTCCGAACCTACACCACCAGGCTCAGACCAGCCGGAGTATTTGAGGCCACAGGAGGAGTTTGGGCATTCTCCGCTGGCCTACAGCTTGTCCGCTGAACTTGCCAGCGTCGGGAAGCATCGATTTCGGTTGACTTATGTTACCGATCGATTGCTAGGTAGGAAAATTTGATTGTTGGTTTAGTTCATTCGAACATCAATTCAATAGCCCGCTTTTTATACATATCCAAAAAAGATGACCGCAACTTGTAATGAACGGGTTGCTATAATAGAATCTCGCTTGAGGGCTGGCTACACCGAAGCCTAGCATCAGCCAGTGGTCCAAAACTGTTGTATTTGTCAACAAAATGATGCAAACCGTTTACTTCGTCATATAATAAACCATATAATTCGGAATAAAGGACTAGACGAATGAATACATGTTTTGTGGCTTCGAGGACTTATCCTTCTAATTCATAGCTTATCAGCTGAGTCCAGATAGTGAATGCCCTCTGAACCCGAGAGAGAGAGAGAGAGAGAGAGAGAGAGAGAAAGCGGAGCCCAAAAAAACAAGGGGAACACGAAATGTTGCGTCAAATTTGGTATTTTTCACAAAGAAAAGTTTGTTAGACCCTAGTGGAGTACATTCTTGATTTCTGGCCACCGTCCATTTGGCAAGGAAATACCAGTAGTAGAACTTGCTGATATGCTTATTTCTATCAACAAACTTCTATCGTAGTAACCGCATCAAAGTAATGTATACGAGGAGAATAAGTGAACGCATCTGGTTACTAATAATTATGAATTTTCAGCAGATATGCCAGCTAATCAGTGTGAAATTTCTGGAAGTGGCTCACGTCGATCAAGAAAGAAGCTTCGGGTCTCTCCCGAAGACTCTCATTTTATTAAGCAAAATCACTGCGTTTTTTAGTTGTGTACGAACAATTTTCCTAGGTGCCGTTCCGAACTTCGTATTGGCTGTCCAAAGTCTCCCGAATAAATGAAATTGGCTGAACGGATGACCTTGGCGGGCGTTGACCTGATGTACACTGTAAAATCCTGAGATGATTGGTCGACAATATTTGAAGCAGATTCAGAGGGTACTTGATTGGTCGCATTGTTTTGGAGATTGTTTCAGGCTCCAAATCCCTTTTTTTCCCTAAATGACTAATCTAGTTGCAGATCATACGATTGTGCTCTCAGTTTTTTCACTTGAATCGAAAGCAGCGTATTAACCTGACAAGCCCTTCGTAATTATCAAGGTTGATCCTGTACATAGCATTGGAAAAGTCGTTACCGTCATCCAGAAAGCAGGACACTGCATCTTTCGAAGCATTAGACTAGCCTTAGAGATGCGGGACAAACAGCTGACAGCACTGACAACGTTGCATTCTGTGGGCAGATCGGCTGCAATGCTAAGCTGTTGCTTGTGCGTCGACATTCACCGTCGTACTGCAAACGTTTCCTCATCAAAATTTAGCGATGATCGATGATGTCTCCGCAAACGTAGCTCAGTTACCATGCTCGGCTTTCTAATTCCGGAGATTCTCGTGTATCAGCAACGGCCCACTGCGCAGCCCTGAAGTATCCTCTAACAAGCATGCCCGATGCCACCATACAGTGTGTGAATAACACTCAGATGCAGTTTTAGACGCCGAACTACACAGTTCGGCATGAGTGATTTAAAAATGTCAGATTAGCGCCAAATTTGAAACAAACCCGTACATCCGATCTTATTAGAATCGTTTGGCTATAATGTTCATTGATATTTTCAGACTGAAGAAGACTAATCAAGAACTTATCATACAAGTGTACTTTGCATGCAGCGTGAGAGTCCAGTAATGTTAGCTTGAGTGATATTCGTCTAAGGCTCGTCTGTATATTGTGGGTTTCAACTGAAAATTTTTTGCATTAAAGTATTCAGAGGAAGGCAAATTTAAGACCGATTCCGGTACATTGCTGAAAGCTTGTTTGTGCTTTAAAACGCACCTCCATGATGGACCTCATGAGTACAATACACTACAGTAGATCACTTTGGCTGAATTCTCAGGTAAATTTTTGCAAGAAGGCTCCTATAATCAGTTCTGGATAACATCACATTTGACAAACAGCCCGGGTGGTCGCTCAACTCTTTTTATTCCGTAAAAGTGCGTCACGGTGCTCACGAACCGAAGAATGAAGAGGAACATGGGACCTGTGAGCGTTCAGGCCAATTTTTTTGCGGCTATCAACCGAGTAAAACCTTGTAGGTTCCAATCATATCTCGGAGTTTCAATTCCGATTTTCATCCAGTGTACCATATATCAGTCAAATCCTTGCAGCGATCCGCTCACAGTGACCATCTCGAGCATCTCTAAAGAAAGTTTAATCTTCAGCAGTCTGTGTGAGATTTTTCAGCGGTGAAACAAGTCGTACTGCGTTACTCTGATTTTGATTTGCCAGTAAAATTTACTGCACAGAAAAAGACCTCCCCCGCTCTGCGCATTGTTGAATTTTCGATGACGCCAGACCAGCAATGATTCACCACTGGGACATAAAAAGCAGAGTATGTTTCGATTACTCAGCCCATAATGTTTTTCGTTCCGGTCACTGTTGCTAATATTGTGCATACTGAGACACTCCAACAGCTATAAAATGCAAAAAGGCAGACAAGCATCCAACAATAAGAACATGGACTACTCCACATTATAAGTGCTTCAGAACGGCGGCGTTTATCCTCATCCCGGAAAACAATCCATGGGCACTAACTAGGATGCCGATAGGATGCCCTCATCTTAGGTGGCATTTAATTGTTAGCCAAATAGATTGGACAAAGACATGTATTTCCGATCTAACATCCATCATCTATACTAGAATCAGAGCAGTAAGTGGCAGTGAAGCTGCCGTCCGTTCGCCAGGAGCACTCAAGAAAGTTTAGAATACCGCTCAGGAAAAAATCGTAATTTGCAGCAATTACTGCTACCCGACTAGTAGTCCTTCAACCAATTGATATTCAGTACTGCAACTTCTACCTGCAACTTGGCTTTTTTGAGCGTCAGTTCACCAACTTCCCCGCTAAATAAGTAAATCAGTGGATGGAGTGTTGATATATTCCCAGAAAGGCTTGATAAACAACTGGTAGTTTTTTTATATAAGCGGACAAAATTTCGATTTTGACACAATTTTTGTCAGGCCGAGTGACTAGGTTAACAAGTTGGCCAAGCTTCAAGGCAGACGGAGAATCATCCAGCAAGACCTCTCATGATAAACACATTGCCGGGTTATAAAACTACTGACTGTTCTTCAGGCCATTCTAAAATGATGAGTTCTCAGTCGGTTCCAAACTTGTTCTAACTACGGATCAAGGAAGAAATAATAAATCTAAAAAACAGTATATTGTCCGGAATTCGAACGTGAGTCGGCACACAATACAACCCACACATCTAAAGCAACTGAACAGGAAACTGCCACGAGTAAAAAGTAACAGAATTTGCCAATTGAGATCGATTAATTATTGAATGGTACGCAAATGAACAGACGTGCATGGAATAAATCTAGGCTGGGCCGTTTGGAAACGGTGACATTGTGGTTTGGGAGGTTTTAGAAGGGCAAGTACCGGAACCCCCAAATTAGGTTTTAGCTAATCTTATAGGGAGAACCTCATAGTCACTTCTTGCGCTGATTCCTTTTATGGCTGAAGTAATCAGAAAAAACTGCAGGAGGCTCTATGACGTTGTTTTGATTTCCATGAAAGTGTCTCACTTTCATGACTTAAGAGTGGAGATGTATGCCTGGCAGTTTAGGCTTCACACAGGGTTCGCGGTGTTTTCATTTGTTCTCACACCTATCTTATGCTTTATCATTTATTCACCAACAAATAGGTGACGTCGACCAACGTAGCCAAACCAAAAGATTGCGTGACACCAGGGATAATAAAATTCATCCACTGAAGCTTCCCTACGGAAACACGTTATTTGAGCCGGCTTTGTGATTGTTTTCTTTAGCCGTAAGGGCAATAGTGAAGAATTCTTCTCGTTTAACCGAAAAGACAACGGATATCTGCGTGTGAAATAGTAAAAATGTATACTATTATGCGTGACTCAAGTCACATTTTGGCAAAGGACAGGGTCAGTTGATTTGCTAAGGATGTAAATAATTCCAAGAGGATGAAAAATAGCTGCAGCTGATAATATGCCTGATGAGCGCGAAATCAGTGCAGTACTATCCATGCAAGCACTGCAAACAAGCAACAAACCTATCCGTTTCTCTGTGATCAAAGCGCGGCTTCAGAGTGTATTCCTGATCAAACAATCAGTAAATCCAGCGCTGGCAATTTTTATTATAATGACTCACTGAATATTCATCTCTTGCGGATGATGTAAACAGAGCTTTTGCTCTATCGAATATTGTTACACACTGAGCACATATTCCGTTTATCCGTTTATCCCTATTTTAAATCTAATATGCCTGCCTTGAGACAAAAAACCTAGAAAATGGGGAAAAACCGTGTGATTTTATTCGAATTTTGTGCGCCACAGTACCCTGTGTCTAGTGAGACGGGGCAAGGCAGCTGTCAACAAACTTGAAATTTACTCATAATTTGCGTTTAAAGATATCTGGGGAGCTGATGCACACTTGCGAATCTCAAAACAATTTGATGGAAAACAAGTTTGAACAATTTTATTTGCTGACTGAAACAGAAGGTGTTACTGTTTGAGGCAACAAGGGGGGAATACATTTTATTTGCGCTTTTCTAACATTAGAGAAGCGCAAACAAAATATGTTCCACTAGGCAGACTCGGACTCAAAACGATGTCCTTTTTGAAAAAAAGATAAATTGCCAAGAATGTTATGATATGAATGGCATACCTGACTTGATGAATCCCGAATGCGTCGAGTGTCTCAAAATTTCTCACGTCATTCTATGAGGTCATTAGCAAAGTAAACCTTAAGAAACAGCTTGGCATTTATATCGATGAATATGCATTCAAGAAAAGAGTGGAATGAAATTGTAAAACGTCAATTTTATTATAATGTGGCTGATTGGATAAGAGGCACGTATCGGCTAAAAAAGGGGTCCAGTTAAATTATCTAATCATGTACCACTTTACCAAGTACCCTGTCTTTTTATTGTTACAAACAAAATAGGTAATCTGTAAAAAAACATGTATCCACATATTCTACTGCGAAACAAGCTGTTTTCCTGATAATTTAGATCTGATCTCCTGTGCTCGTCAACACCATTTTGAGGCGGCTCTTAGCGTTATCTATCTCAGCTCCATTGTTTACAACGCCACTCTCTAATGTGGTGGTTAACCTCAAATCTGTCATAATTTTAACAACTTCAAACTGAAATTCATAAAGATATAGAGGGATTTAAGAATGCGTGTGTATTCATGTGAGTAACTAATATCTTCGAAAATTTGTAAATTAAATCTATGAAACGTATAAAGTGGCAGTGAAAGTATCCAATCATTGAGGTCTTCACAAAATAAATGAACATTGTAGTGTGTTGATGACTATTATGGGTCTAAATATTTGAACTTTTAAACTTGCGCCATACCGTGAAACTACAGGATTAAATAACCGAACGGATGTGAAGGAGGACCAATTATCCAAGCTTTTGAACTCATTTCGTAGGAATCTTGCCTTTAACAAGACAAAAGCAGCCTAAACCAAGCAGTATAGACAAAAATGCGTTGCAAAAATGAACGCTGTTTAGTGGTTTTGCACAATTTTGATGCACGCAAAATCGGCGCAGCTAAGCAGTAGTACACCGGTGACTAAAATGCTTTTTGGAGATTCATAACCTGCCTTGCATTAATTTACCCACGTTACACCGTTAGCTAACCCGGAAAACGTTAAAACGCATAAGGTAACAAGTTATCCATGCTATTTGAAAGTGTTCCCCATTTTTAGATGAATCCATTAATTGGATTCACGTACTATTGACAGTTGTCGAATGCTGCAACAAACACTATACACTAATGCGTGTTCAAGTGGGATCCGTCCCGTGATTAATCGGCTTAACACTAAATGAGTGTAAACTGTCTTTCCACTGACGACCAGGTGTGTCGTTTTAAAATACAGTATTTCCCGCTTATCAGATCCGTCTGTTCGCAAACGTGATGGTGGAACAATTGCAATAGGGTGCATCGCGCAGACCACGTTTAGGCTCACCTGCTGCCGTTGCGATTACAAAGGGTGTGTTGGTACACACATGATTATCGGTATTTCGTTGCATCCAGGGGTCCACGTTTATCAGTGATTAAACTATACATTTTAATAATTGATCATCGGTTCCCTAAAAACTAAGCAGAGCTCTTAAAACGTGGAGGAAAATTGATAAAATATTTAATATACTGAGTGTTTTTTAGGGAAATGACAAGCACTACTACAAATACTCTCATTTGCACTCGAATTTGGTTCTGACAAGAGACTCAACTAAATGTAGCTGCGTCTCTCGTTTATGATGGTTTGTTTTAACTGAGTGTATTGCACCAGGTAGCCTAATTTTCCAGTTGGTACGATATTCGAGATATCGCAACACATTGTTGTCCAGACGTAACACACTACTCAGAATGTCACTGAAACTCTTCGGCAGCCCACGTCCGGTTTCATTCTTTTGAGGACGCATCGAGTAGGCGCAGTCCAAGTAAGACATAAGTTTGGAGGATATTCTGGGACTCCGCACTTTCCAGAACCGGTTTCTTGTTTATCCCTAAGATAGTGAGCTTAGATGGCTTTGGAGGCCTTCTTTAGTTGATTCCGAGGTGATTTACTGACTAGACTAGCAGTGAGGAACATCCTTGTCCTCCGTCAGACTGCCATATGATTACGGCGTGCTACCGCCCACAGACCAAGTCAAGTTGTCCCTTTAGATACAGATTTTGAAAAAGTGCTTCAGGTAGCTTTAGTTCAAGGTAGAAACACAAGTTCAAGGTATGTACTAAAAGACCAGTACACGAAGGCGTGACTTTCATCACTAATGCCTGGTGCGAAGTTCATTAATCATCTCTGGTTCACTCAATTTTGAAGCCTGGTTCTGTAATACGGTTGAAAATGACAGACAGGGACTGACACGGAGTAGGTGTAGTTTGTCATCAATTCTCATTCAGATGAAAAAAGAGAAAGGTGTCGCTGTATAGGCGTAATGCACTACTCATAAGGTTGCTGAAAACCCTTCGACACCATACGACCGGTTCCACACTTATTGGGCTCATTCAGTTGCTTAAGAACATCATAAACAAGAGCTTCAGTTGGGTCCCATGTGAGTCTCCTGTCAAAACCAAATTGGTAAACAAATGAGTGTATTGCTCCAAGATGACGATTTGTTTTCTTTTTTCCTCATAGGTATGGCATCGTCACCCCCGAATAAGTTGAATGAATAGATAAGTGCGTAGAATTATCCAAAAGAGTATTCTTTACAAGAAGAATTTTATAATTTCCTGTTGATCCATCTTTGGAATCTGTAAGGATGACTTGTCTAACCAGGCAAAAGAAGGTAAGTATGCTTTGGTAGGCAGTAGGATTTTTTAATGCAGTATTCTTCCTGACTACTAAAATTGCAGATGAGTGGGTTCAAGCTTCTAGCGCTGTGCAGTGCTATTCTAATTCCGAAAACATTGCACAGTCGGACCACGGGGTAAACAGTGATTTCAATTGAAACCAGTCCTTTCTGATTCTATCCGTCGGATCGGAACTCATGCCCTTTACAGATCACCACTCAAACCAAACTACGATATCTAGCTTTGTGTTGTGAACCCAAGGTCCCGGGAGTTTCTCCCTGAGGTCTGTTTTGGCTGGGTTTTTGCAGCCGGATGTATGCGCGCTCAGAGTTCTGACCTAAAATACACGGCACCCATTTGATTCTCCCGGTGAGTTGCCGGGATTCTCAGAGTTACTGCCCATGTGTTTTGAGAGCGCAGAAAATCCTGCCGAAAGAGAAACGGTTACTTATTTCCTAACCATCCTGATGACTTCAAAATGTCGTGATCATCTATGGTTCTACGGTAGCTGCGGGAATTATCATAAACTAAAGGTCAGACTAAGTGATTTCAATGTTATCACGACTTTTAGCATCCCTATCCCTTGATTTCCACCTAGTATCCGAATCAGCTCAAGTCACCATCATCTTGTTGTTGGCACACCCCTAACTTCATTGAGATTTAGCTGAAACCTGGCCACTGGACCTGGCAGGATAAAGGCTGATGGTTTGCTGAAATGATATCCAGTGAACCAGTGGAACCAGCTAAGTGTTTCACGTGATTTGCACGTAATCGGAGTGAATATGTACGTGTAGCATGTTGAGGTAGCCATTCCAACAAGCGCGCTGCATTCAGTGGACTCGGTGGTGGTTTGAACGTAGTAAACTTCATGGCGTAATAAATGAGTGTAGCATTTGTCGTTGCCTTTAGTTAGAAGGATGTTCTGCGTTCACTCTATCCGAGTTAAGATTGGGGGCCGGAACTACACCACATTTGATGGTACAATTAGCTGGATGTGCTGCACATGCCCGATGTTTATGTCCGGATATCAGAGCTACGAGAGATCCGTGAGTCCATTACAGCAGGTCGCAGGCATCCATAAAACCGGGCTCTCCTTCAAGCTGCCAGGAAAAATTTGCTGAATGAGTCCAGTGGACGTACACGTCCAAAGTTCCTGCACACACACTGGTAAAATTTCGAGCCTACTGACCGTCTGCTCATTGTATATATGTGTGCGACAAACGAGGCATTACTTGGTTTAGTATGCTGTTTTGGGCAGTTCACTCAGATAGCCAGTATAGGAAATCGTGAACACAGTGCGTACACTGAGGTAACAGAAAATCCCGGAGGAGTGAGCATTCACCTAAGTAAGCGGAAGCGGACAGGTTAACCAGCAGCGACGCTAGGATTGGTCAGGTGTGTCAGGGGTGAATCAGACTACTGAGATGTTTGCCAATCTTGTTTTCTTATTCTACGCACCAATAAACATCGCATTAAACTATCCATCTCATATTTGTCTGTATGCAGATCCCGTTGTTTTTGTACCGGTCTCCTTTCGTCTTTGGCTAGCTTTGGTCAAAACGACTTCACATATCCTCTATCATGCATATATTACTGTATACATTATATGATTTTTATTTTCGTTTTATGGGTATTTTGAGTGTTCTTGCTTATTTCATTTTACTGGACCTTTAAAGCCGTTAGTTGGGTAAAAATTTGTCCTTTGTTTTCTCTAAAAGGGTAATAAGAAACCTATCCCTATCTCCCGAGTTGTACTGTAAGTCGAACGGGAATTATTAAAATCCCAGAGTTGGTACCCACATATTGCAAATGAGTGAACTGAGAGCTCGGCTTATACTTGACGTAAGTGCTTTGGGACAGCGGCGAAGGATCCATCCAAAATATTCCGGTCTTCGCTATTAGGGAGTTTTATTCTTAGAAGTTTCAAGTCTATGGTACACAGATGCTACAACGAACCTAAAAAATTTACTTCTTTCCTATTAACAGAGGTATAGTGGCTGTTTCGATGAGTTGACTAAAATGTCGGCTTATTACGTTCTGTTGAACGGTCACCGAAGGACACATGACAAATCTAATACACTCAAAAAATGTAACTGACAGCACAGAAAACAAGCTAGGCAATGCAACATTCCTCCGGTCGAATGACCGAAATTGTATCTGTAAGTTTTGTTAATATTTCATTGCCCGACCAAATTAAATTTGGAATGGTTTTCCGTAACACAAATGACTGTCGTTCACTTTACAGTGGTCAGTTACCCACCGGATGCCCAGGAGGCTGACCATAATGAAGGCGCCCGGTGGTTATGTCAGGCATTTGAACGTCGCTACGGCAACAATTATAGGGTGAGTGACAGTTGTGTTTCTTGCAAACTACTCTAAATGTGTCCTGCTGATGTAACAAGGATAAAATTTTAATTATAGCGGGCACCAAAATTACTCCTTTTCTGTTTTGCAAGCGTCCTAGAAACCTGATCGATTGATTTGGGTGGGAATATTTGTTGAGTGGCACGATGGAACTGATCTTGTACCAAAAAGTTCTCAGAATTAAAGTCTCATTTTAGTTCTTTCAACTCAGACTTTCGCTTGTTTGGTGTCCTATTGAAAAAAATTCTGGTGATTTTACATCAAAGAGGAGTGGTCAGCGCCTTCTATCAGAATTCTTCAATAGTAGTACATCAGTATCTGTGCTGGTAATGATGTTAAAAACTACTGAATAACAAGTAGTGTGTTGCATCTGCAAATTCAATGCC